>OX403588.1:0-300000 GCA_948107665.1 Lomographa bimaculata | reverse complement strand
TAAATATACCCTTTACAAACAATAAAACTTTGCCTCTTTCTAATATTGATGTGGTTTTTTTTTTGTAAAATATGTAGAAACATCTTCCGCATGCACATATGATTTGTTTTTTATTCATATCTGTCGGAATGGGTTAGCATTCATTAAAATTGCTCATAATATTTCTTAATTTAAACTGACCACACTTCAGTTGTTTCTACTTCCTTCATGATGCCATCCAGGCTTACTACATACTTATCTAGGTACTATAATAGTATTCAGTTTAGTTGCGTAATTTTATACAATAGGTTAAAAACTATTGGTTTATCATCGGATGTATGCATGTAATCGACAAAAAGAAAAAACACAGAGCTAATGCTGATTCACGGTAGAAACTATATACTTTTTTGTTTGATTACATAACATAAAGCTATTTTTCATTGTTTGAAGTACCTACTGAGATTTATGTATAACGCACAACAGGCTGGATGGCTTTTGATGAAACTTGGAATGTAGATAGTTTAGTCTCTGAAACAAGACGTTGTATTAATTTTATGCTTGTTTACCTGCGGGCCAACGAATATGCTACATGTGTGTAGAGTCTTGTTGACCATCGTCGATTCAATTTGTTTGAAATGTTAGTCAAAAGTGAGTTAAGCTTAGTTATGTTAGTCAAAGGTAGTCGAAATAGATTTATAGAATGATATATGGTTTGGGTTATGATTCTGGGTGTATTTGTGTAAGTGTGAAAGCAAAGTTTGTGTAAGTGTGAAAGGTAGGCAGTTAGTTCGTAGAGTACCGCTCGTCAGATATTTACTGTACATAATGATAAATTACTGGAGTAGCGGCGTTAAGTGAACGAAACTGTTATTGTTCCTCACTTCGTTCGCGTCCAATTATTAATTGGATTGTTTATTGCTTATCACGCGCATGCGCGTAACTGCGTGCAACATCGCACTGCGCAACGCATGCCAGCAAATGACCGCGGGCAAAGACAAAAGAAAAATCTTAAAAAGTTAGTATTTCAGGAGCAAATAACCTAGTAATTGTTACTATTACTTACTAATAAATTATGTAAGCATAGTTTATTTAATCACAATAATCACAAGTATGATTTATTTTCCCAGTAATGTTATCTTAATTTTAAGCAAATTATCTTACAAAAATGTTATTAAGTTAGAAACATCAAATTACTTCAAAATTGGTATATTTACTAAAAATACAACTTGAAGTTATGAATAGTGACATTTTCGAACTCACAGCTCAGCACTGAGTTCAAAGAATTTGGGTTCCAGAAACATTTACTTCACTTGGGAAGGAAAGTTTTGCTTATAAATCGAACCTATAGGCCCAGCGGGTCTCACGGAAAACCTTATTCCATGGAGGATGCGGGATTTAAGGTAGATAATAATAATCATCACGTTTATTTACACAAAACAATATGAAAAGATACTAAAATTAATACATACGTAAGGGTCACTTGCACAAAGCTTACAGTAATAGTGTAAGTGTAAGATTACATTTGTATCAGCACTACTTGACACATTTTGTCCTAACAGCGCAAATAACAAACATATGGAAACTGGGACAGTGGAATATTACATAGACTATTTAATCTTCTTTTATTGTTTTATTTAATTATTATTTTGGCTTCGCAAACTAAGTGCATTTTGCCAGTGTCAAGCAATAAGTATTTTTTAAATTAGTTATGGATTTCATAAAACCAGTCCTAGTCACTAGTCACAGTCAAAGTCAAGTAAAAGAGTCATGATCCAATCACAGTCAAGTCATGAATCAAATCAAATCAAAATCGTTTATTCACATGGGCCCAAAGAGGCACTCATGAAAGTTAATGATTCTATTGCTAGATTCGCAAAATTACAGCCATCTCGAGAAGAACCTGGCAAGAAACTCGGCGACGCATGTTTTTCATTATTTTTTTGTAATAACATTCTTAATCTCTAATACATAATTTTATTAACCTAGGTGTTATTATGGTAGTCGCTAGAAAGCGCTTGTGCAGTTTGCCTCCATGCATCCTTGTCATTAATAAAGGGGATCGTTTTATGGTAAGTTTTCTTAATTAATGCCCGTTTTACAGATTTGAACGTTTCCAGTGGTAATTCAGTTACGATTTTAGGAATTCTATTGTAAAATCTAACCCCATTTGCCATAAAAGATTTTATTCGTTTTGCTTAATCTAAATGCGCGCACTGTAATTTTATGGTTATATCTAGTATTAAGATTGTGTGCATCGCTTGAATGTGGTAAAAACATTACTATTCTTGAACTTCTATTGGAACTTTGGAATTAAACGACAATCATGTTTTCATGTTTGTCCAAGAACTATTTAACTAACGTTTAATTATCCACCGTTATTAAACATTCACACTCGAAGAATCACAGATATTGGAAACTCGTTTACATTTTAGAGAATATGGGCAGGAATTACACGAGTTAATTCCTCCATGCATGTTAAACAATAATAATCAGTCACAGTTTTCAGTTTGACGGTTTCTATTGTTGTTATATAAAAACAACACAAACTGACAAACGCCATCCACT
This sequence comes from Lomographa bimaculata, assembly GCA_948107665.1. Lineage (NCBI taxonomy): Eukaryota > Metazoa > Arthropoda > Insecta > Lepidoptera > Geometridae > Lomographa > Lomographa bimaculata. Next base: position 297,456 of record OX403588.1, on the reverse strand, counting down.
TATGAATGACATACATCCAGATCGCTCAAAACGTTTCGCATCTACGTCTATTATCGGTACTGCGGTGAAGTGCACTGTTTTTAGACCTAGTCGTCCCGGGGTCTATCTAAAAAACGGAACGTGGAATGTGAATGGTCTTCTTAACCGACTTCAAAAGGGGTCTCAATTCAACTGTATTTTTTGTATGTTACCTCAAACTTTTTAATTTGTGAAACGGATTTGAATGTTTTTTTATTTGTGTGCTGGTGCTACTTAAATTTGGTCAAGATCTGACCAACACTTTTTGAGTTATCCTTAATAATACTTATTTAATTCTTTAAATCTGATCAATGGTATCGGTAACAGGTTTTTTAAGCTTTGCTTGCGTTTAAATTAGTTCTAACATTTTTAATTATAGATTGGTAGAAGTGAAGTGCTGGATAAATACTGTGTAATCCAGAAATTGGTATATATTATATTTGATAAATGTACTTAGTTATTTATTGTTTCTTAAATAATTAATGTTTTCGCGTATTATGTGTATGCCTGTGCCGTGATATCACGAACGGCACCAACGGCAGATCAGCCCTGGTTATCAGCCAGATAAACAAAAAGTATTAGTAGGACCATTTTTTCGAGTGTGTTATTTATTTGTGTGACAAAGATAATCACAGTAAATTTATTTTTTAAGGATGATCGATATTGAACATAAGCGCATCGAGATAGGAAACAAACCTACGGTACAAATTTCTTGCATAGCTGCGAGCACTCCAATGCTGGAGGGATCATAATGTTGTTTAGCTTAGATTATGATAAATAAATATGTAAATCCATTGTATGTTTCCAGATCTGGGGTATATTATATAAATATAATTATATTGACGTTAAGAACACGTATGAATGTATGAAAGTATTTGATAAGGCTACAATATTTTCGTATCTATTCAGATGATGCGAAAATGTATAGCAACATACCCGTTAACCAATATTCTGTCAAGGCCTCATATATTATCATTGCTATATCCCGTGTTAAAAGAAAATTCCTATAAAGCTCACAGATATTAGCCTCGAAAATTATAGTAATAACTACGTATTTTACGAAATTTGAACTACTAAAGGCAAAGTAATTTTATTAACTTACGATTGAAACCGATGTGGGAGGACGAGGTACGATGACGTCACAATCAGCAAGTCTAACTGGCAACCTTTATCACTGGGTCACTGTACGGGAGCAAACACTGGCTGATCCTTATCTGATACGATCAGATAGCGGAGATACGGCACGTGTGAGCGGAGCGGCGCTCGCGGTTGCACTGTGGCCGAGGGCGAGGGCGCGGCCGCATCGCCCGCCCGGGGGCGGAGCCGCCCACGGCGCCGCCCGCCCGATGCTGGCCTGCACTAATGGAAAATGCGTTTTCAATAAATCGCCGTCAACATGCGGGTCTCGCAACGGGCGAGCGCCCGCAGCGACCACGGCGTCGACTCACCCGCGAAGCAACGCGGGGCGGGCGGCGGTGGGCGGCGCGGTCTAGATTTATGTCGGGGTTAGTGCGGTCCCTAATGGAATTAGCGGCACAGTTTGTTTACGGGCGAACGGTGTAATCAATCGCTCTCTGTGCTCCGCTCGGCTCCAAGCCGCGCACCTCTCTAATTAATTGGTAGCTGGAGTTGTTCTAAATCACTCGTGACGTTAATAGATGAAATTTAATAAAAGCTGCGTGCATATGATCTAGCTGTCGTAGGTTCTAGCATTTGAAATGTAGACAACCACATCATCAGAGATTAGCAAAAATGAAGAGTAATAGTATATTATAAACGTAGTACACACAAGTTTGTAGAACATGACAAGCAAACCATATATCCTATACTACTAATATTATAAATGCGAAAGTTTGTGTTTGTATGTGAATGTTTGTTGCCACTTATCTCCGTAAAAAATAAACCGATTTTGATGGAATTTAGAATGTAGATAGTTTAGTTTCCGGAATTACACAGGCAATTTTTTAACTTTATTAACGCAGGCGAAGTGACTAGTGTTATAATAGTTACTTTACTCCTGGGATCATTTTAATAATGTCATCATTGTCATCTATCAACTTCACCACTATGTGCTGTCGGCACAACATATACGAAGAGTAACCTTCTTCCTAAGGTAACAACATTGTATGTAAAGGTAAAAAATGGCTTAATTACTCAGTCGCGAATCACTTGTAGTACTCCGTCGCAGGTACGATTATATTAGAACCTAACCGTACCTACGATTAATATTACAACGATCATCGCGATTGATATTTTGATGATCATCTATACATAAGTCAAAGTTATATTAACTAGATGTTCTTTCTTCCGACGTTCACAAGTGATAGAGTAGTCGTGGTTTAATGGTATGTGGTTCTCCTCGGTCACGGAGGCTCTGGCGATGTGTCTCTATCTGCTACGGTTGGTCGCATTACGAGAACACTCTATTATGGAACTTTTTATGGCAGCTTTAATTATATTGGTCCAACGCTTCGGTGATCGGGTAGTCGCAAGATACCTAGACATCGACTACCGACATAGTATATCAAAATACTATCATTGGTATTAATAAGGCACACTTACTTACTTATCAGCATGTATATTTAAATAAAGTATATTTAAATATACATGCAGATAATAACATAAACGCTTTCACACTTACAGCCCCACACTAAATTCGAAGACTTGTGTCGTGGGCGCCGGATTCACATCACACACATAATCACAACCAGAACCAGAACCACAAGCTTTCCTTGAGGAGAAAACTTGTGTTCCCGCAATGAATCAAACCCGATACCCCTGCGTAGAAAGCGAACGCTCACCCAACGTAGCCAACGGGCAGTTCGTACATTGTTACTAGACTTGTTCATACATTGATTTATTTTTGTATCGTATTTACATTTTCAAAAATAGCATTGAATTGCTTCATTTTCATGTCCAGCATTTTAGCATTATTTTTATTTTAACTTACTAAAAAAAGACGAGAAAGACGCTTATCTGTGGGTTGCAGTATCCACACGCAGCTATAAAAAACAAAGTACCGGCGTAGGACTGCTATGCTCTACTCTACCTGAGACATCATCATTTTCCGTCAGATGAGATGGTGGTCAAATTATTTCATAGCTAGCATAAAGAAAGACTTAAGGTATCACTTACGTATATACCTATTGTCAACTTGCGCTTTCCGCCAGAACTTCCTTGGCTAGTGCAGTCCTGCTATTTAGCTGTTTATCGCAAAGGGCTTTAGGCGGGCTACCATTCGTTTGTTGATGAAGAAAACGGAGTTCGGCCTTGTGGCCGCAGAAGGTATTTTATTTCCCTTCTACCCTAGGGAGTTTTACCTCTACAGGCGTTCTTCTATCTGCCGCATCCCTGGCCTTTAAATTATCATCATCAAGCTATTCCCAGGTAAAAGCAAGCCACGATATAGGATAGGACCATTGGGACCAGAATTATGAGGAATAATTTGAAAACTTTTATTTTTCATTTAAATACCTTTAATTTTATTACTCAGATACAATTTACATTTTCACTTACTTCACTTTTACTTAATAAATAATAAAAAAATATACGTACTTTCATTCCTCATTGCACCCCTTAATACACCCCAAAAAATGTTGATAGCGTAATTTTTCTATTTTACATGAACTACTCAAATACCAATTCCAATCAATGTAACTTCATAAATAAAGAACTTTCGACATGAACTTTCATCCCCCATTGCATCATCTTAATGCACCTCTGTCAAAAAATATCGACAACTTATTTTTTGATATTAAATAAACAACACAAATACAAATTTGCATCACTCTAAGTAAAAAACAAAGAACTTTCATACAAACGTTTTCATTTAACCCTCTTCGGGGTAGTATTTCCAAATATACATTCTTAGTATATCTCTAGGTACTAAGACAAATGTACTCTACACTTCAAGACTCTACGACCAGCGGTTTCGGCTGTGCGTTGTCTCTAAGTCAGTATGTCAGGACAAAGATTCTTATAGTATTAGATGTTATAGCAAATTCAAATTCAAAATCGTTTATTCACATGGACCCCAAAGAGGCACTCGTGAAAGTAAATGACTCTACTTAGCCATAGACCTTTTTCACTATTAGCACATTTACTCATATATACGTAATACATTATATTCACACAATATAAATTATTTTGTATTGATAAAGTTGACTTATAAGAACTAGTATATAATGTTTTACTATTCAAGTATTCGTGAGGACATATTATCACTAAATTACTAAGAAACGGTTGTTACTAATGTGGTTTGATATAATTAAACGCAAGCAAAGCTTAAAAAACCGACTTCACCGCTTTATCTTCGGAACCTTGATCAGATTTAATGTATTGCACACGCATCATTGAAGATAACTCAAAAACTTGATCTTGAATCATCTCAGTCTTTACATTTCAATGGGACCACATGAAAACACCAGCTTTCAATTAAAAAAATAATCATCAAAAACGGTTCACGTGGAAAGAAGTTATGAGGTAACACACATTACATTAAAATTGAAATATCCGAGAACATGTACTTAAAAATTGTACTCAACTAAACACTTATTTAAAAGAGTGCGATAGTTTTACTCCTTATTTCCATTGAATCCCTAATTAACGCGTGAGAAAGTGCTCAAACAGAAGCTCCCAACAATAAATACACTAGTACCAACGAGTGCGTGGTATACTGTTGTGGTTGTAACTAATCTAATATGATTATGTTCTAAGAAGTTTCGGCTCTTCAGATCGCGGCTTATCGCAACGATTGACAATGACTAACTGGACCCGCCATTGTCTGCCAGCCTTCAAGCATCCATTGTTACACTAATAGCTTCGAGTATGACTGTAGTCAGTTTTATAGTACAATGCCCACTGCTTCGTCGTATACTACTATAAGACCGGTGAGACAACAGATTCAAACAATACGTGGCGAGCTCCTTACGCACGTTATGAGCTATATTGTATAAAGCTAAGCAGATCTAAGTATAATAATATATAAGAGTCCCGGTGGTGTTCGCTACTTTCACGTTGGAATTAATTTCTTAGGTTCAAAAGAAATTAATTCCAACGTTCTGAAAGCAGCTAACGACTCTATCACTTCTAGTTTAAGCTGTGTTAATTACCAGTCACGATGGTTTTGTAAATTTAAATTTCTAATAATAATTACTTTAAAAATAAATTAATTTTAAGGCTATAAGAGCCATATCATCCATATTTATACCAAACATAAGAGATTAACCACTTATCAGATTGCATTAGCAGTGTGTTGCGCAAGTTTTTGTCGATTAGGCGACCGTGAAACTATTATAATACGGCTCATTAGCCAACATTATTACGAGACTATGTGGCCGAGGGTAGTAAGCACTATTTTTGAAATGAATTACTTTTGCAAAATAATAACATTAGCTTAAATTGTATAGTTAAGGCACGCCAACTGTAGGATTCTGTAGCCATTTCATTAGTACATCATCTAAAATCAAAATAGTCAAAAATTCTTAAAAATCAATTTTTTTTGGTAAAACTCCCAAAAATGCATGTTATTGCCGGTTTGAAGCAAATTTCACTATTCAATAGTCGCTTTAAATAAAACAATCATGGAAAGCTGCCAAATTTTGAGTACTGTAGTTTTTTTAGTAAAATATAGTGATCTATTTTGTAGTAGAACCGTGTTGTATATAACCACCTGGTGCTTTAGGTACTTGGGGGTAGCGAAATGTCCTACAATATATTAGAGCTGAACAAAGTAAAATATTTCACTACTATAATAATAATTAATGCTTTCACACTCACAGCCCCACACTTATACTTTTGTCATAGGTTGATCACTTGATTGTCAATTAATTTGTTATGATTACATGTTTTGTTTTTTATAATATAATATGTTTGAAATCGCAGAAAGGATAGATTATGTCGCATTTTTGGGGGCTGAGTCACCCACGTCCGTGGGAGGATGCCCCTTAAGTCTGACTCCCTACACGTGGTCCCCGGGTGGTGCTAATCAGGTGACATTGGAGAGGTGGTAGAGCATTTTGTGAGTTGCTCGCCTGGCTTGCTACCAAAGTAGCTTACCACCATCAAGTTGAAAGTCTGCCGCCAAGCCAAATACGGTGTTCCGGCAGTTATCCTTGAGAGCTTGCGTATTCCAGGTCTAGTGTGTTTACCAGCTTCGATCGCATCGTCACTTACCATCAGGTGAGATAGTGGTCAAACACTAGCCTGTCACATATAAAAAAAATAAAAAAAATCGCATTAAAACCGAACCATCACAGTAAAAACAATGTGAAGATCTACAGTACTCTCCTTATACACTAGACAAATTGAGCGCGCGTTGATGTCTTTTGTACAACACAGAGAAAAATCGAGCATCGTTTTTTTATGCTATATTGGCAAGCATTAGACAACTATTTCACTGAAGGGAAAGTAATGATGGGCATTTATTTGAAGTCTCGCAGATTATAGCCATCAGGGAACGAAGACGTAACCAAAGAGTTTCACCCTTTCGCTGTACGGATGATGAAAATAGAATCGAAATGCTTCAAGCGAACTAGAGGTATGTGTCTACCATAAATGGATGATGTTCGACAGTATGTTTTGTTGTTAGATACAGTAAAAGGGGCTTGAGGAAATTATTGTCATTCCTACGCTCACACCATAATGAAAAAAGAAAACAACTATAGAATACCTACTGATAGGTTCGTGGCTTTACGTCAGAGACATGTATTGTATTTTTTTTTATTAGGTTCCCTAAACTGGACGATACACATACAGTATTGGACAATCACGTAAAATAAATTATTCATATAAAGTACAGTGTACGGCCTTCTAGAAGTGAACACTGCATGCATAAAATTATTAGTGGTTATTTGAAGTACATAAATAAAAATACAAATAACGGAGTGAGTAATATCGTATTGAGCGGATCCATTCCATAGAAGGCAGCAGTATATAATACTCTATACACGGTCGGACTAATGCTTATACAAATTGAAAAGCTGCCAATTTTTGGAATAAAATCGCTACGTGTGAATTTTTGGTATTGATAATTATTTGAGAATCTCTATATAGAACTGGGATTGCTGTTGTAAAATGTGTCCTGCTCACAAGCATCATTAAGCGGCTGTTACAGCACCTATAACCCCTAACGCTTTGTTTATTTTCTTGTTTAGCATTCATTTTGGCTGTAAAGACGACGTATTGCGTCTCATTTCGAATAAATTAAGCCGACGTACCTTTCTCATAAGTCGATATGCAGCGATAAGCCGCGACGAGGCGCCAGCGCGGGAGCGAGCGCAGGCGTCGGATCAGCGGCTGCTTTGTACCTATTCTATTATTTCATGATCCGATAAAAAAGGAATAAAGGCTCGCGACCTAAACGAAGGAATGTTGTAGATTTTGTTTTAGGCGGGCGCCGGCGCCGGCCGCATTAGGGCCCGCGAGCGCAACAACGGTTACACATTAGCCCCTCGCGAGCTCGCGCGCGGCACCTAATGGCTTATCGGCCGATAACCATCCAGCAAAACAGGCCTCTAACCAAAGGCAGTAAAAGCTTATTTTGATAGAACCAAAGCAACCCATGAGCTTTTAACGTACAAGCTAGTCACGATGTGGTTCGGTTCAAAAGGACATTACTTCATTATCGATCGCGCGACATTGCACTGCAGGGCGGACGCGCAGAGTCGGATTCGCGTCGCGTGCACAAGCACGTTAGCGAGCCGCGTCATCCGCCCACTTATCGATCGGACAATTTAGCCGATACGTGTGTACGAGTAATATATCAAGGGACGGGCGGCTGCCGTCCGCTGCGTCCGTCTGTCCGTCCATCTAATGAGCGCCAGATTGCCGCGCGGCGACACATAACTTATTGAAAACTAGAGGCAGATTACGGTCGGGCCTAGACTTTATTACCGCTTAAGAACATACTGAGATATGTCCCGCGTGTACTACATTAATTGATCATGGCATTCCTTTCCTCTATTTGACGTTCATTACTAATCTAGCCCGTAATTCTAGACATAGGAATTAAAGTATGATCGTTGTGAAATAAAGTAGCTTCTCTTTATTGTTTATATTATTTTTACTGACTTCACAAAAAAGGAGGACGTACTCAAGTTGAAGGCATTTATTTTTTTTTAGTTTGAATTATGTCCCATTTAAATTTGATCAAGATCTTATCTCTAGTTTTTGATTTATCGTCGATAATGCGTGTTAAATACATTAAATCTGATCAAGATTCCGAAGATAAAGCGGTGAAGTCAGTTTTTTTAAGCTTTGCTTGCGTTTAATTATGTTCACAAGTAGATTAGCTACGAGGAATTTTGATTCCTCGTGACTATAGTTTGGGAACCTAATTAGGCTCCGACAACCTCCTATCCTTGACGCAGATCTAAGCCTGTCCACTGTGCCTTACCACTTCAGTCTCTATGTTCCGCATTAGAATGTATTTTACTTGTTGTTGCATTCGGGTTTGTGATTTATTAATTTATTTATTATTTTACCGTTTTTCGTTATTAACACTTATTATGCGATTATATATAAAAAACGTTATAACAGCATTTTTATAAGTCTAGAAAATTTTAGTGACAATGGTCAACCTATAATTAAGTTCGTTCGTTATAGATCCTATACGGTTATTCAAAATGAAAAATATAAAAGAAACTTAAAAAATATTTCTAAATACTGTATAAAAAATATTTTTATATACTTTATAGTGGTAGCATTGAATAATGATACCACTTGACATCAGTTTGGTGAATTATTTTTTCTTATTTATTACTCATTATAATCATTATAGTTCTAGACTGAGACAGTTCTGGTTAGTTTCAGACTATTGAACGCAGAGCTAAGAGACTAATAAACCGCAAAGACCTGACTGATGCGAAGCATCAAGCCTAGAACATCGTCGCAGGGTCGCAAGTCTATCGATCTTTTATAGAATACATTTCGGAGGGTGTGCCACGGAATGCATGATGCCCCCATCCCCTTTTTATCATCGGGTAACCAGACAATCAGCCATGCAACATTGGTTTATTATACGTAATGGTAAGGAATGGAACTTTTCGCCCGAGTCTGTGCTTCCCGATAAGTACAATCTAGGAGTCTTTAAATCTCGAGTGAACAGGTATCTTCTAGGCAAGCATACTCCATCTTCGACCACATCAACGCTTTCCATTAAGTGAGATAATGGTCAAAAGATTGCCTATCAAGAATAAAAAAAAGTTCTAAATTTTGAGTACCGACTGTTAAGTCACTATGTTCTGCGTTAGAATTTATATGACTTGCTTTTTTAAATTCGGATATAATAGTTATGTGATGTTTATAAAAATAATCAATTATTTATTAATTCGGCTCGTACACTCCCAGCCCTATTATTGCTATACCCTATTAGGGTCATGCGTTTACTTATAAAGTGTATTTTTGTAAACATTATTGCAATAAATGATTGAGTATTGAGTATTATTTAGCTGAATGTCGCATATTTTTCATTATGACCAGGCCTGTGAAATTGGAAAAACATACGCGTTATTGATATATTTTTTTTCTAAGAATATTTTACTAACCTATCAAGTATTGCTACTATGTTAATCATCCATGGAGTGAAACTCATTGCCCTCGTCTTTGTTCCCCAAAAGAGTATTATAAGTAGTAGGCATAAATGATCTATAGGTACACACGTGTGTACAGTTAGTGAAACTCAAAATTTCTTATTTTGTCAAATCGACACACTAAGATTTTTTGTGCCTGTCCAGATAAAATAAACCATTTTTTTATTTCACTTCTACATATTATTATCACCTTGTCATCGTCACCATTTAACATGGCTCAATAGGCCACTATTGAGCCTATTAAATTTGCCCTTTCGCAACAACCAATTCGAAAAGAATATTAATCACCACTTGTAATAAAAAAATGCATGCCAAATACAATATTATTCTGGAAATTTAAATAGCAATAAATAATCTCGTGATGTTGAAATGTCCTCGTCGCAGTAAACCTTCTGCGGCACAAAAATACAGGTATTTTATTTAAGTGTTCTTAAATTCAGCACAAATGTTCGTCATGTGGCTTTGTCTGCCTTTATTAGAACAAATCCTATATCCTGTGTCAGGGTCAAGAGAATTTCTATAGCAAATTATAAGTAACTAATTAAAATTTTGTAAACTGTACAGTTTTTGAGTATGTGCATGTGTGTTGTACCTAATGGATTTTAAGCCTTGCTTAGGGAATATTATTGCTACATTTTCATATTTTACCCAGGCGTCGTCGGAGCCCTAGGGAAAAACAGTATTTGCTCTCTGATATCGTATAATTAAAAACTTCTTAAAATCTAGCATTTTTGCATAGTATTCACTTACGTACTACATTATTATACAAGGAAATTAGGATAGAAGCTTTAGTAGATTAATAAAGAAGTGTGATCAGAATGGTGGCATACTTGCTTCTCTTACTAGGCTGCCAGTAACTTACAAATTCATTAATAAAGAATTACGAATTGTTAATGTTAAAAAAAAATGAGATACGTTTATTTTATTGGTGTTTAGGATTAATTTAAGTATAATTCGGAACGTATTAGTTACTTTGTTGATATTGTATTGATATTGCCCGATATGTGGACTGATTTTACGATGTATAGCACTACCAACTAGCATACACTATTTTGTATTCAGTCTCACAATAATTAATAATTGAATCTTGAAACCAGGTATGTAGCTATAAAATTGAAGATCACGTCCGTCTGGCAGCAAGGTTGTTAACATTATTATAACACGTGCGCATGCGTGTACCAGACTGCAGACGTTGCGTTCTCCGTGACCCTGAGTTCGTCCGGCTGACGCGGCGGTTCCCGGCGGCGGCGCGACACTGCATGACTCAGCAAACTGCTTAGTTATCTTATGTAACTTTATGTAATGTTGTGTCGCCGGTATTATTGTGTTGTAATCGTTTAATTATTTCTATTGCATTTGCAAATGAAAAACATATATTATATAGAACTAGATATAGTTTTATATAATACTAAATATATATGTAGTTTTATTTACAGATTCAACTCAAAATAATTTAATCTTATTATAAAACTGTATAAAAAATTGTAAAAAATAATGTTTACAGTAACACTAAATGAACAAGAAAAACTTAAAAGGTTATGACTGTTGGATGGGGGAACAGTGCCCAAAACATTGATGGCATTTTAATACTGATTTATTTTACTAATATAAAACTTAAAAAAAACTGTTTTTTGAACTAGGTTGGGCGCCCTTTCGCCTTCTAAGTAGCGGGTATCGGATTCGATTCCCGGTGGGAACACAAGGTTTTTATATGATCCCCATAGTGATTGCAATGCAGGTTTTTGAACTGTTAAAGTTTAAAACTGTAGACGGCTCTGAACAGTTATAGACAAGCGTGATACTTACTTTACCATCATGAAAACGACTTGAACGTCTCGCTTTTTATTTGTATGAAAAAGCAATTTGCCTTTAACATTATACATTTCATTTGTCAATTTAACTTTTGTTCCTTTAACTGCAAATGAATTTAAACAAATTAATAATTCATATTAGCGCGACATCAATTATTTGCTTTGGTCTCCATCCAGACAGCATGGTCAATCCATTTTACTTCAGATATGTCTGCGCCGATCAACATATTTAAGATGAATCCCCCACTAAAAGGCCATCATATCTTCCAAAGGTCATATGATCAGGGTTATTGCAGTGATGCAATAGCCAGGATGCAGAAATGTCGGTAAGCTAGCACTAACAAAGACCTGATGATTTCAAAAGGAAATAAAAAGTTATAAAATGTAAAACTTTAGATAAATTACGAGAACTAGACAACTGTAGTTTATATTGTATTATAGTATACTGATTTGCTTCTAAAATCTATATACAAACTTAAATAATCTACTTACCTAATGCCAAAAGTCGTTGGTCGGCAGTGTGCCTAACATGCTGGCTGCGTTACCTCGTTATATAGCGATACTTAATTGCTGAAAACAGATTAGATACATTATGTTTATTATTTTCCAAAATCAATAAATTCATCGTATATAAATAATAATAATAACTACCGGAAATATATCATCAAGGACGGTACGGTCGACATTTGTCGGGCATGCCGTCGTCCTGGTGAGTCACTCAGGCATATTATTTCTGGTTGTTCTCATCTTGCTAACGGCGAGTACTTGCACAGACATAACCTTGTAGCTAGGATCATACATCAGCAACTTGCTCTTCAATATGGTCTTGTTGAATCTGAAGTGCCGTACTATAAGTACACACCGATGCCGGTTCTCGAGAATGGTCGTGCTACGCTCTATTGGGACCGATCTGTCATCACGGACAGGACTATTGTCGCCAATAAGCCTGATATCGTTCTGACCGATCGGTCGCAACGGCGGGCAGTGCTCATTGACGTCACTATCCCGCATGATGAAAACCTCGTGAAGGCTGAGAAGGATAAGCTAAGCAAGTATCTTGACTTGGCCTTCGAGGTAACCGCCATGTGGGATGTGGATTCGACGATCATTGTCCCGATAGTTGTCTCGGCGAATGGGCTAATAGCGAAAAGTCTCGATCAACACCTCAAGAGGCTTTCGCTAAATGGTTGGATCAAGGGTCAGATTCAGAAGGCAGTACTCTTGGACACGGCACGTATTGTCAGGAGGTTCCTCACTCTGCAGCACTGACCTACCGGTAGCTTGGGCCCTGCCCCGTTGCTGGTGGCATACTAGGTTTAGGTTTTTTTTTACAGTTTTCTTTATTTTGTAATATTGTATTGTTTATTACTTTTATAAAAATATTGTAAAAAAAAACTTAGCTTAAGAAAAAATAATAAATAAAGAGAATATAAATAATAAATACAGTTTAGGCTTATATGCTGGTAAAGAAAACATTTTTCTGGGATTCAAATGTTTAATGCAATTTTATGAGAGAGAGTCCACTTTATAAACCATTGGTAATTAATTTATGGCCAAATATTGCCTTTTATATTCAAAAAAATCCTCTTCTATATTTTTACTGTGGCTGGCTCCAGTTACCTGAAGAAAGACAATAAAATAAACGGATCAGATAATTGGGACCGCAGTCTCCCTGCTTCGAAGGGGTCCCGATAGCCTGAACATTTAAATTTAAACAAAAATCATCAAATTTGTTTATTAGATATTCATTGTTTTTATTTAACAGACAGACAACGACAAACTTTTACACATTGGCAAGGATTATTTTAGTCGATGCGGTGATTTTAATTAATTGCCGATGTTTTGAATACAAAAAGCCAAAACTATGAAATAAGTCATTGGATAACGAATAAAACTTCTTCTATTTATCATTCAAATAAATGATAATACTAGCAGATATCTCTCGCGATAATCATCTAAAACGATACATTTACAGAATTATTGCTAATATCAGTGTGGAAATATGTTTTTACTGCTTGGATGTTATAAATAAACGGTAGTTTAAATATATCAATACCTAAATCGAAACAAAATAATCTGACATCTTTTGAACTAATACTTAAATTACACGTTGGTACTCAATTTCTTAACGCAAAAACAGTTCGGATACCTAATGTGGAATACTTGTATTATATCTTTCTTTATTGAATGACGAGAATGTACAGCTGAAACAGCACTTTGTAAATATAAAACGTACGATCTTGTATAAAACCTCCTTTACGTTATAGTTGAATATTATCAATATGACCAAGCTCCATAGCGTGATTGTGGCTCCTACCTATAAAAAAAAATAGTATGTGGGTTGCATGGCGAAACTGAAACGTAATTTTGTTATAGACATATTTATTATGAGTATTTATACTCTGCCGCATTGTTATGTTTTTATGCTATTCAACTTTTGTACCTATCTCTTCCTTCCTGAAAATGATGATCCGATATATCGTGGGTCCGCATACGTATTAACATAAACATAAAGGTTTTTTTCATTCACAGTGATTAAGTTCTATCACTTGTGTTAAATGTGCCGGCAACATGCACATCACACACAATCATACCCAGAATAAGAAACACAGATTTCACTAGGGAGAAAACTTGAGTTCCTACCTATAATCGAACCCGCTGCTTAGAAAACGGACGCACACCCAATCACGCCAGCAGCGCCCAGTTCGTATATTTGCTGTAATTATTGTAAGAGTTGCAGTTAGATAGTATAATACAAAACGTATCTTCTCTAGTGAATGTAACTTTTTCATAATAGTCACGACGCTACGTCTATTATAAATACTGTCTGTAATTTATGCATTTGTTACATATCTATGTTTTAATTCAATTCTTGATATAATTAATCATGTAATAAATTGTCTTTTCTCTTATAGAATATAAATTCTATGCCTTTAGTTGCAAATAGATGTAAGCAGCAAGGTAAGTACATACAAGGGCAGACGCAGCATGAATATGTCAAAGACTAAGCCATTGACCAACAAAACTGAGCATAAAATACGTGTAGAGGGTGATAAGATTGCATATATTCAGGAGTATGTACACCTTGACTAAATAGGCTTTTCTAGGCGAGACATTATAAATAAGTAGATCAACGCACTGAAAGGGCTTTAAGAGCTATTGGGCTATGAATGAAATAGTGAAAGACAACTTTCTAATGTCACTTAAATTTAAACATACGGACATGTGCATTCTACCTACCCTCAGATATGGAACTATTATATACTAACTGTATATATTCTTAACATATCAACAAGCCAGATGGTGATTGAGTGCAGTATATTAGGAGGCAAATTTAACTGATCAAGACACGTCGACGATCTAGGGGAAGGTGGAATGGTTAATTGGGTTCTTTTTTTTTCAAGATTGGCAAACATTTGCCTACTATCTCACCGATGGTAAGTGACAATGCGATTAATGGTAGAGCAGATTTGCCTAAAAGATATCGTGACTTTATTTATCGCGAAACACAGACCGAGCTAAGGATTTCTACTATAAAGAATGGTAATAATTCACAATTTATATAACTAATTTGAAGAAAGAAATAGAGGTATTTACCCAACAGTGAAACGACACAGGCTGAAATAAAAATAAATCAATGCTTTAAGCTAAAATAATAGAGGGTTTGTCTCTTATCTCAATGTAATATTAAACTTATAAGATTTTCAATGTTATGGTACATCAAAGTTTTTGCACATGTCTAAATATTAGCATTAAATTAACAAATAACAGCTGTGCCACTCATTTACTCACCTACGGCCGCACCATGTAATCTTTGCAAGCACAACGATATCGTAAGTATCACATTACATTGCTATGTTCAGATTTACCGCTCCGGATGTTAAAGAACTTATGCAGCGATGTTATGTAATAGAAGATAAAACGAATAAACTATGATTCTCGTAGTGAATAATTTGTCTCCGTCTATTTTAATAAAAAACAGCATTATAATAAAAAAAAACGTATTTACCGGTGAAATGTAATCCTCTTTTAAGTATAATTGCATGTTGTAGAAGAGTTTCCGCCATGCTACAAAACACCATTTTTAAAGGTTGCCGTCCGCCGTGCCAAAAAATACTAATGAGTTTTTGCGCGCTGGTGGCTCATTAGTCACCTGTGTGGCGACAAGATCACACCGGTATGTGACCTCTAGTGCCTTATTATTTGGATTTCTGTGATCATATCCTATATGTTAAATAAAAAAGTATTATATAGCATTGAGTTCAAAGTTAATTATAATAATTCAGTTCTTCCAAAAAAGCTATTTCCGAAATTGAAGAGATACATTGGCGACTTTTCAATGACCTTTTATTTATATGACAATAACTTTTCTTTCCGATATCCAATTGTAATGAATTAAAATCTATTTATCGCTTTAGCTGAAGTTTAATAGACTCGTAAAAAACGTATTAAAATGTGTTTAGTAGTTTTGGAGATCTGGGTAGTAGTTTCTACAGAGCGTGAGAACCGGGCAACATTTTCTTTCAACTTAAAGCAGTAGGAATAAGATTTATTTCTGCGGTAAGATAGAGCCTACATTTTAACAAAGACCTGTAACACTGTATATGGGTGAAAACGGCATTCAATTAGTGATGCGCGTACATTCATACAGACTAAGAATTCTAAAAATAGTTGTTTTGGCTTCTTTTGCCTAAATAAAGACCCCCTATTAGTTTTTCTTAAATATATTTAATTTTAATGTACAGATATCGCCCTGTTTCAATTTAATTACAAGTATAGATAAGCAGGGTTTTCACATTTTATAACATAGAATAGATATTAAGATAAGCTGCAAGTACTAAAAAGTAGAGTTTATTGCCCTTTGTATAAAATCTTACTAATAAATTGGTAAATTGAACCTGCTGGCTAAGTTGAGTACGCGTTCTAGGTATATCAGTGGGCATCGAGTTCAATTCCCGGTGGAAATACAAGTTTCATCCCCAAGGGAAATTAGTTTTTCTGGTTTTTTGGGTTTAATTATGTCTGTGGTGTGAATGTTTTTGGATCCACAACATAGAGTGTGGATGTGTTGTGAAAAAGAATAACAGGAGTTAGATCAGTATCTTTGACGCTAGAAAACTACTGTAGAACGATATTGAAATAATGTATTTATTCCAATCTCAGGTGTGTCATATTTAAAAACACTATACAAAAATAAAGATAAAGATACCAAAAAATATAATAGTTTATCATTATTATTACTACTCTACACAATGATTTTGTAGCTAAAGTAATAAGAAACACAGAGGCTCTTTGTGACCTCTCACTAGGAACAGATTTTCGGAGGAGTCATCTCTACTAGTATATCAAGTCATAGTCTACTTTTACAAACCATTAGTTTGTCTCCTATGTCGATGGCTTTACATAAATAGTTTTTATTGAATACCGTGGCAGCTAGTGACATCTAGTGAATTACATCGGAGTCAAGTCTACTATAGAACACGATCGCCATCTCTCCAGTCAACTCAGAACTTCTAGGTAATTTGTTTTACACAAGTACTTATAATAATATGAAAAAACAAACAATTGTTTTAATTTATAAAGAAAACACTTGTATTTTTGTATAAAACTTAAACTGTACTATTATATATAAAAAAACAGTTACAAATAAAACATGATTACTTACTAAACAATAACTGTACACTGTGAACTATCAACTATATGGAGACAAACTGGCACGAAACTGAGCCTGCAATCAGTTCTACACGAATTCCAGAGATGGCGTTGACTTACAATCAGTATAACTTTGTAGATAGGCAGGTATGTTATTGACAATATTTCTAATCCTGCAAGCACGCAAGCCTTGTACTTAGCAATTATTCTGTGATACCGTGGCTCGGCACGCCTGCTGTTATCAATGTGCAAACAACTGTTATCAGTTTGATTGATGATACTATTTTTATAGTTGCAGTGTGGACATGTTTGTAACCACGCTTTAATATCTGGGACGGTTAGTTTTGACTCTTTCGTTGTTAGATTACTTTCTGTATTTAAAAATATGTACTAGTTACTTATAATATAAAACGGTACGATAGACTAAGTTCATCAAACTTAGTTAAACTTAAAAATGTGTAACTTTTTGCAATCTTTTTTATCCGACAGCGCGACCTAAATGTGAGGAGTATGTATGTTTGTTCCTTTGTGGGGTTCTAGAGACCTAAAGCGTGGGCTGATTTTAATGATTCTTACGTCAATATTTTTATCTTAATTTTGCTAGTGTCACTAAATAAATGAGTGTGTTCAAAATTAAATATGGCGACCATCGTCTGATAGTCATCATATTGTGAAAAATAAAAAGAATCAAAGTCGAAAACTGCGTTAAATATGGTTTATTCTATAGGTTCCTATTAGAAAATCAAAGCAAGATCTCTAAGTTAACTTGGGTGATTCGGCACCTTGTCCGTCCGTCCATCCGTCCGTCTGTCAGAGGCGTCTGGCGTCTAAACCGTACAAGTAAATAACTAAAAATTTTCAGAGAATATGTAAAATTATGGCCCAAAGCTAGAAATGGCAATTAAAATGATATAAATAAAAATACTAAGGAGGCACTAATACAATATGTAAGTTAGGAGCAAAATATTTTATATACATATATACCCTTGTGGGGTATCGTTGAAAAGATACTTCTCAAGAAGAGTTCGAAACCAGTTTTGGAAAAAATCTATGTTGGAAAATAACAATTTGGTAGGTCACCAGAGTCACAGTTTTTAGATCTATTTTGTCTCGGGGTCTATCTCAAAAACAGCTTCACATTTAAAACTGAAACGTAAATATAGATAGATAGATAGATAGATAGAAAATTCTTTATTGCACAAACAGTATTGTAGGTACATAGGCGAACTTAATGCTACAAAGCATTTTCTTCCAGTTAACCTGGGTGTATCGAGGATATTTTGATATGGTAGTGCACATCTTCGGTGAAAAGTTGTTTTTATTTTACAATTAAAACTTTAATTTGTATATAGTAATATATAAAAAATAGTCTAATTTAAGATACCAAAATATACCAAAAAAAATATACATATTTATACATACATTTAACTACTCATAGTACTCATATATACATACATAAATTTTCTATATAGACATATATACATAAACATATTTATTAAATATTTTAATTTTAATTGAATATAACTAAATATTGGATTCTGTTGCTCAATTTGGAAGATTATTTTGTAATGCGAAGTAATGGTTGTAAACTTTTGCTTTAAAGGTGTCGATAGATGGAGCTTGACGAATATTTGCGGGTAGACTATTCCAGAGATGAATCGCTGTTATTGTAAAGGAGTCTGAATACGATGCAGTATTATGCTGGGGGATCTTTAATTTAAGATGTTGAGTGGAGCGCTGCAGTCGTCCAGTAGAAGAAAGGAAACTAAACCTTTGTTTGAGGTATTTCGGTGCACGTGGGTCAAAGAGAATATTGAAAAGTAAACAGAGAATATGAGAATTTCAAATTTAATTTTAGAAATATACTATCCTTATATCCTTTACTTGAACAACAAATATGGAAATTTCAATTATTATTAACAAAAAGAGAGAAACTGAAGATGTGCTTAAATAATACCTACTTGCTTCGACCCCAATAAATTACTCAACTTACTAAAATGATTTAGTATATTTTACATACTATAAGCATATCTTTACAACACTAGCATGTTTAACTGGCAAATTTAAACATATTATATACTTACAAACACACAGCTCTACACTATTAACTATTAATATGGCTGTAAAGTAAAATTACGTATATCTGGCGCATAACGTATATTTTTTTAACAAAGTAGCTGACATAGTACTCAGATGTTTATTTCCGTTCTGTCACACCAGAATAATGTGTGGATTGTTTATGTTTTAGCGCCCATGATAAAAGTCCTTGAACTTTGTCTAGGGCTGTGGGTGTGAATGCGATTATAACTTTTGTTAAGTTTTTTTTTGTGAACCACGTACCTAATAATAATTATTATTGTTTTGTGTATTTTATTTTGACGGTGTATGTGAGCACCCATACAAACATTTTGAAGTTATGTGGTTCAATAATATGCAATATTTATATCATAAAGATCCACCTTGCTAGATTTATAACCTTGCAATGAATATTGTATCTCAATAAAAGGAATGTCTAATAAAGACATGTTGTAAGTACTTATATACGTTACAAAGATTGATGAATCACTACTGTATCTGCCTATTTATTGGGAATGTGTTTTTTTATAAAGCACGTAGTGTTTATGTCAATGAAGTAAAAACTTACAAACATTAATTATTATTATTAGAATCACTTGCATTTGTTGAGATCTCTGTACTAACTATACTCAGTGTTGTTGAGAGCCAGTTACTTAGAGCTAAGTCTTACGTGCTTGCCACCCTCGACTTCATCATCCCTTACCAATAGGTAAGATAGTGTTTAATCCTAGCCTATCAAGGAAAATAAAAATTTTTAGTGCTGGTCTATTAAAGGGTCAGTTTGTGTCAATAACGGGATATTTACTATGTATTTCGTTACTTTAAAATTACTATATACATTAATTTATAATGATGGTGAACATAGTAGCTTAAGAACTTATATTATGGATATTCTATCACGATCATAAAAAATCGTTACCTCTATCATATGAATGAATTTAGAATTTAAAACTGTATAAACATTAAAAAATTGGATCAGTAAAGATAACAAAATTAATTTGCTCTAAAAGTCGATAAACCTACAAAACTCTTGAAATTAACAGCTACTGATTAGTGGAACTGAAACATTGTATATTTTCTTCACATTCTGAGCCATACAATTTTTTTTTTTTAACTAATTGTAAGTATCCGGCATGCGTTGCATTGCCACGTAAGGAAAAAGCGTTTTACCTCTTTTATGTCTATGTTTGCCTAGTACTTTACGAAGTCTGACAGACGCGGTACTGTTCTGAATTATAAAAAACCGTTCCATAGAATATAAACACATTAAGATCGCTGGTCATCTGCCAGCATTATACTGAGTTGGGGCCGATTTGTAACTTTCATTTATACGTATATTTTATAATAGTATTTTTATTGTTCTTCTATCTATCTTGCTAAGTCACAAATAAATTATTTTCATTTTTCTATCTTTCTATCTAAGACAAATCCAACTAAAAAGTATAATAAAAATCCGTTCAGCCATTCTTTAGTTATAAGTGATGCAACTAACCTGACTTTATTTTATATACTTATATAGATATACCCGTCAAATCAGCTTTTCTTTTTAAGTTTCATCAAAATAAATAATTAATTAATGGCTGTCGAAATAATTAAGCAGAAAATTGGTATAATTTGAGGGTATAAAATATATTGAAACCAAGTTGACATGTTTAATTGTGCTTTAAGTTTAAAAGTATTAATTTTACAGGTATTCGTATCATGTAATAATATTTTTAAAAGGTTGTTTATGTATGTAGCGTTAAAAACGGGATAATTTTCGAAATAATACTATATTGTCATCATGGCATCCGTTTTATTTGGTGAACAATTAAAAAAATCTTATAAGTATGTGTACAGAGAGTTATCAGAATATAAATACTAAGGCAAGTCTCGCCTTACAAACACCAACACGCGCACTCACACTTATGCGTCCATATAATTACCTACAATAAAATACACACAACAATAAATACGTACAATATATTAATAAATTCGTCACCTATTACGTCACAATCTTACTTTAACTTAGTCGCTAAACAAATGCACTTTACAAAATTGTAGTTAAAATAGTTAACAATTATCTACAATCAAAATCAAGCTGTTATACTATATTTGGCAAGAGTCCTGTGAAATATATGTGTAATTCGTATCACTAAAACATTGCATGAAACTAACATATCAATTGAAGTTCTGAGTTCATAGGCTCGATTTTTAATTTTTAAGGCTATTTACTCATTTATATTATATGACTTGTCTAAAAAATATCGTGATTACGTGCTAGAAACTAACTTTTATCTAGTCTCTAACTTGTAACGTGTCTTTAGTTATGACACTCAGGGATAGTCTAGCTATTTATTAGTAAAAAATAAACAGAATCGAATCAACAGTTCCAGAGACAACTTTTTTGAAACAAACTTTATACATCTGTATAATATTAAATATATATTACCATCGCATATTTTAAGGATCGTTTAGTGGAATAAGAGGAAATTTAATCTAAAATAAAATTCTCAAGCAAAAACCATAATAATCAGAACTCTGGCAAAGTTCCGGTCTATTTCTCGGGCCAGTCTCGAGCTAGCGGGTTTACCATCCACGTCGACATCATTACTTAACACCGGGAGATACAGAGGTCAAACGTTATCCTACACAAGGGTACAAAATTGTTCAAAAATAGCTTTGTTTCATATATATTTTTACTATATAAACAATTGATTCTATTACAATAGTGAATCTACAGCTCTTAGATATGACTGAAATTGGCACATCTATGTACAGCAGCGTTTATATTAATATTCATACTTTAAACATATCTACTAAATATATCTAATTACGATTTACGCACTTGAGCTAAACAGCATTACGAATACGTGCTCGGTTCACATTACACTCTGTGCAAACAATTGTTCACTTAGTAGCCTCGCGACCATCATGCCTTCTAATTGTCCTTGAAGCAATAAACAATGTTGTCGTTCAGCTACACCAGCGTCATGTTCACTACATTTATTATATTATTTACTACATTAGCTAGGGGCGATAGAATTAGGTATGTACAATGTATATGCAGGGCAGAGCGGGGTGAGGCAGCATTAGGGCGGGCGGTACTGCGAGGACGTCGACACCGCTACCACGCTCCGCTCTAACGTTGATAACCTATAATTATAAACAACTGTTACAATTGTTATACCGGTAGTAACCATTTTACGGACTGACAACCTATATTTTTTAAATCTAAAATTAATCAATAAAAAGTTTCGAATAGTTTGGCTTTATGGCATATGATCCTAGACATGTATATTTCATACGACTACTTAATTGTTTATCATTCACTATATGTAATAGTACATCTATATACAATCTATCATTTAACTATACATAGTAACAGCTAGTGGCCCAGAGGCACTGTTCTGGATGTATCACCTATTACTCATACAAAATTAAAAAAAAATTACAAATTGTTAACACGTTATGACATTGTATCTGAATCTTTGTCAATTTTTATATAGGTCAGTTAAAGTTAACAACGAGATTCAGTAATTGAGTTAATTGCCGTAAGTAAAATAATTATCATTATATTATTATGACCAAAAAAAAAACACTGCAATCTGTACAACTATTTGAATTGAACATAGTTCAGCACTTGATTTGCGCAGACAGACGATGTCAACGACCGAGCGGGCCGAGGCCGGAAACGAACCGCAAACATGACCGCAGGATATGGGACTTAAATGTAGAACTGTGTCCACTCAACAAAGTCATTCATATTACACTGCGACTGTTTCCGACATTGTCTGGGCAAATATCAGCCACGCGAGTTATGCAATCCGTTTTATTTTAGAACACATTTACGTCTTGAGCTCAAAATTCCTCGACAGTAAAGTGTGACTACACGTTAATATGGAACCGTGAAGCGACGAACGGCGAGATAACGCGCGCAAACACCAGCGCCGCCGCCGCCGGAGCCGCTACCAAAGTACAAGAGTACGATCGAAGAACTAGTATATAGTTCAGTCGCATTGACAGTCCTCGACAACGTAATCTCACGGATTGGACGTTTTTCCCCCGCGATGCCTAAAGGCTGTGAACTACATAAAATTGTATAATATGTTTGTACCCATACGTAATCTAGCATGTGACACATGAAATCATTGTTTGAGAAATCCATAAAGATGAACAAAATATTAAAATAAACGCTTGACGTTTTATTAAGAAGCACTTTAATTGACTATACTATACACATATAATTATAATAATAGTTTTGTTAAAATGAAAAAGTTAGGCATAGTGACGTTTTTATCGTAGTACACTTTGTATCGTAACGTACCTACCGAACTCATGATTATTCAAAGATACGCCTATCTGAAGTATCTTAAGTTATTATTTGTACCGCATTTCATTGTTCGTTCAAACATTTAACGAAGATGAATATAGTCGAGTCCTGTATGGCGGAACCATCGACTCAGGATCGAGGACCTCGATAAAACTATACCATGTTTAAACTGGGACGGCAACGTTTTAGGTACTACTCATTTAGAAGACTAAGTACAGATACTGACTTTCAAACGAAAGAAACATTTTTAATGCGGTTTTATAAAACTGTTTACCAGATGTCATCGGGGTATTTTCATTAGTTAGTTTTTGCCAATTTAAATATTATTTCAATAAGAGAGAGACAAAACATACTATCGACGACCATTATTCTTTCTTATATTATTGACGTGTAACATATACATAAATGATATAAATATATAATGGGAATGCATAAATTGTATGTAAAGTGAGTAAAAAGCGTTTGTGATTTAAAATGTACAAGTTTGTATTTAAAAAGCATTTATCAAGAAATTAGTGCGAGTGCAAGCCGATAAGTGGTACTAGGGAAATAGTAACAACTGAATACTTTTAAAACGTATGCATCTATGTGCATTTGTTTAAATAACAAGCGTGCGAAGGTGTACCTTTCATATTGAAAAAGAAAAAAAGCATCGATAGAGACAGGAGCCAAACCGAGGAACTGCGTTACCTTAACTTAGCACAACATTCTCTTTGGTTTTCATGGGACCGCTTCAGACTTGTGCATGTATCGAGACAGAAAGATCACTTGACCATATTGAGATTGAAAAATATATCCGGAAGTCGAATTATTCAATGTTGAAATAATCCCATGATATTCGGGTGTCTACGACTCGTAGCTCGTGCGTAGCGGCTACGAGAGGTAGTTACGAGCAACGAGCTACGCAGCCCCTCGTATGTCGCGGTACTCACATATCGGGCTGGTGTCTGGGCAGTAGCAGCAAGGGCGCGCCCGCTCCCGCGCCCGCACCCGCTACCGCTCCCGCGCCCGCCTCCACCGCGGCGTACAGCGGAGGCAGCACCTTGTGAGAGTGTGCCTCCACTGCGGGCACCACACACGGTTACACGACTAATCCGCTCACATCGCACTAAACTAACGCCGGTATATTGGGGATGTCAAGAGACTCTCAAATAAAATGCATGAATATAAAATAATAATGATGTGTTTGAGATTTGCGGTGATGTTACGAGTAGTAGAACGCACCGGAGAGCGGCGGCGGGGCGGGGCGCGCTACTCCGGAGTGGCCGCCCATGCTCTTGGGCTTGCGCTTACGTGTCTGGATGCCGTCCTTCTTCATGCTGAGCGGCCGGTTGACCTGCAAGCGAGCGAAGCGTGAGCGATGGTGACTCGACGCGGGGAACTCCTCGTAATCTCCCGCCACGCGCGCCTATCATCCTTTAAACAAGCGTATCTGCTCACGAGGAGATAATTGATAAAAGATTATTTATCTCATTATGAATATTCGTGGTCGCGATGATAATTCTCTATCAGTCGGTAGCCCCGCGTTTTATCTCGCGAGATTAGATGAGACCCTGTGTTTTGATTTTTTATACGGGCCTAATATTTGCCGAGGAGTTCCCTGATAACTGCAGCGATTAGATACCTGCTTCGTAATCGGCGACGCCGTAATCGATGCAATCGGAGCCTCCACCGATTACAACTATCTAGCGAGGGCTTCGATACAGTCTGTTGAGACGGGTGCCGATACTAAGTTTTAGGTTATCGGACCCTCAAATGGTACACAGAGAGGTAATATGTCCCTTTAACGGTATACAGAGAGTCTTATTTGAGATAACAACCTTAATTGAGCCTTAATTGACCTTAGTTGAGCTACTAAGCTGGTAACGCTAACGTTGGTATGCCGAGTACTCACATTGTGAAGCTTGTAGTAAAGTCCGCAGGCGTTACAGACGGGCTCGCCGTTGTTGTTTCGTCGCCACAACGTCGTGTTGGACGTGCGGCAGTTGGCGCACGTCACACCTACGCGACGGTTGCCGTTCGTCGGCTGCGCAACACATAAATAAACAGTCAAAAAATGGCCAAGGAGAAGTAACTAAAAGGTTACTGTTATGATGTCACTGCAAACAAAAAGTGTAGACAATTTGTAACGTAACATGGCAACGTACTTGTAGAGAAATGGAAACAGGGCTTGTCCGCAATGATAACTTTGAATCTCAATATATACCAATAATGGTAAAACTGTGGAAGAGGTGCGGCGTCAGTATCGGCGTATTACTTACCAGCGCTTGCTGCGGCTTGGCCTTCTGTCCTTTGAGCGGCGGCCGGTTGACGCCGTTGATGCGCGTGTAGAGGCCGCACGCGTTGCACAGGTAGTGGCCGGTGCCGTCGCGGCGCCACAGCGGCGTCGTCGCCGCCGCGCAGTTCACGCACTCCTTCACCTCGCCCATGCCCGCCATGCCTGACAACCACACGCTAACTATTATATAAACAAATAAAGTCATCTATCATTATTGATATATTTTTACCTAATAATATACCGTTAAACTATATAACGATTAACATGAAGTATAGAATTTCATTTTCAATTATCGACTAGCTCAACTTATAGACAGAAGATAAGAACAGATAAAACTTTCGCACTCACTGGGGTCAAATCCGTCGTCGATAGGCAGCAGGTTGTGCGCGGGCCAGCCCTGCGCGGGCGCCGGGTAGCCCTCCACCAGCAAGCCGCCCTCGTACCCCGACACCGGCACGTACTCCACCTGCCCGCCCTGGCCCAGGTAGTGGTCGCCGCCCACCTTGTACTGCACCGCGTTGCCGTGCGTGTACAGCGTGACCTGCTGCGCGGCCGGCGACGGCGGCGCCTCGTACGCCGCCTGCCCCACCACCGAGCCGTACACCACGTGCTGGCGGCCCAGCGCCGACGACGCCAGCGTGGGGTCCGCGCGGTACAGCAGCCCCGGCGGCGACTCGTCCCCGCGCGCGCGCGCCGCCTCGGCCGCGCCCGCGCCCGCGCCGCCCGCGCCGGCCGCGCCGTACAGCGCGCCGTAGGCCGGGTAGGCCTGCCCGGGCGCGCCGTACTGCGGCGACTGCGGCGCCGCGTACGCGTACCCGCCGTGCACCGACGTCACCGGCTGCAGGCTGGCGTAGGTGCCGGCGCGCGCCTCGCCCTCGCCGCGGGTCTCGTACTTGACCGGCTGGTAGGCGACGCCCACCGCCTGCTGGTTGCTCAGCGCCGTCGTCTGGATCATCTCGAGCGCGGCCGACGCCTGCTCGCCGAGCGCGGCGGCGTACTGGCGCGCGTCGGAGCCGCCCGCGGCCTCGCCGCCCTCGTACTGCGGCTCGCCCTTCTCCTTGTGCGAGAGGAAGGCGTCGTGCGCGTGCTGGTGCGAGTGCGCGTGCTCCGCCGGCTCGCCGTCCTGCGCCATGATGACGTGGTGCGGCGCGCCGTAGCGCAGCGCCAGCGCGCGCGGGTAGGGCGCGGGCGCGGCGCGGGCGCGCGGCACGGCTCGCTTGTCGCCGGGCGCGGCCGAGGGCGCGGGCGCGGGCGAATGCAGCGCGCGGTAGGGCTCCTGCTTGAAGGCGAGGTAGCGCGCCGCCTCGGCGTCCGCGAGCCGCAGCCGCTCCTCGTACTCGTGCGCGTGCGCGTGCTCCGGCAAGTCCTCCAGCTTGGGCGCGTAGTGGTGGCCGGCGGCCGCGCCCGCATCCTCCAGCGGCGGCGGCTCGGGCGGCTCGTCTTTCACGCCGTCCTCGGGCGCCGGTGAGCCCTCGGTGATGTGTCCGGCGGCGGTGATGGTGCGCATGCCGCGCCGCGTGATGACGGACGCGGCGTGCTGCGGCGAGTGCGGGCGCACGTCCTCGGCGGCGTGCGGCGGCGGCGGCGGCGCGGCGGCGTGCTGCGCGGCGGCGTGCTGCGCGGCGGCGTGCTGCGCGGCCGCGTGCTGCGCGGCGGCGTGCTGCGCGAGCGGCGAGGGCGCGTGGTGCTCGAGTCGCTCCTCGTTCTTGACGAGTTGCAGCGCCTCGACGGCGACGTCCTCCTCGCGCACCTCCTCGCCCTCGCGCTCCAGGTGCTGGACGCTCTCCATGTGCTCGACCTACGGAGTAAAATTGACGAATCGGTGATGGCGTGCGGCGGTCGGCTAACCGGCCTCTGCTCTATATGGAAACGTTTCCGACCTCGGCAAATAACATAACCCGGTTTTTACGATCGAGTAAACATTAAGCCCGTTTTGGAACGGAAGAAGCGGCGCGGCGCGGAAACGCCGCTCCAAACAAGGGCCGCAGCGCCGGCGCCGCGCCGGCCGTGTTGCGCATCGCTCTTGCCTCTCTCTTGTGATCCTATAGTGATTACTACTACTTGTGATACCAGTTCCGATCCCTATCGCAG
Source organism: Lomographa bimaculata (assembly GCA_948107665.1). Lineage (NCBI taxonomy): Eukaryota > Metazoa > Arthropoda > Insecta > Lepidoptera > Geometridae > Lomographa > Lomographa bimaculata. The sequence continues at coordinate 269,628 of OX403588.1, read as the reverse complement.
AAATTTACAACTGTGATTATTTATACATAATTTAGCACTGTCGAAGATTTTTTATTTTGTAGTTAATATATACAATTTGTAAAATGTATACGTGTGTTACATTTGTATTAAAATGAGAATGAGCCTCGCAAGCGTAGTGCACAGACGACGGAAAAGCCGCTGTGTGCTCACGCGAATAAACATGCCCTCGTTCGAGCTAAATTACACCCTCCAGTCGAAAACATACGGCTTATTCTTTCGGTTCCTCATGATTGCTGACATTTCCAGTGTAATTTGAGTTCAGTTTCGGGAGCTTTAAGGCTTATAGTGAGAAGAGGGAGCGAGCGCACGCGGTGTCATTTTATAGCCATGTTTGCGCAGCGCCGGCGCGGGCGGGATGGTGCGATAACGTGTGATAAACAAGCATTAATTGTGTAAAACGTTCCTCCGCAGCATAGCAGGGCGCCCGAGCCTCGCGCGTCACGACTTACAGCCTACCTATATTACATTTACCAATTGCTTCTTCAGATAATTGTTTTATCAACTTGTGGCAATAATCACAAAGTTAATAACAATTATAAACTTAAACTTTGGCATCCAAGCACAAGTGAAGGTATCAATAATGCAGGGACAGAAGAAAGTATTTGCTGCGGGTGTCATACGAGTTTTATTGACGCGAAAGTTTATAAGATGGCGTTGTCAATTCTGTATTATTTACCAAAAAATCCTAATTGTGCATGAGTTTAAGTAAATCACACAACATCAATCTCATATGTAACATACTGGGTAGGTTTCTCTTTGCTCTAAAAAGACTGATAATCAATATCCGAAGAAATTGTCTTAATTTATTGCCATATGTGTGTGTCGACTGTTTTAAGTTATCTATAGTTTTATACTAAAATTATAAGTTTGTTCGTTTGTTTGTAAAAGGTAATCTCTGAAAATACTGATTCGATTCTGAAAATTCTTTCACTAAAAGATAGCTAGACGGAATATAGGATGTGGGCAATTCTAAAAGTATAAATATAGCATAACTTGAAACCTATTACATCAGCCTGGTTGTCATAAAGATATCTCCTTAACTAATAAAAACGTAGTTTGAAAAAAATTACTTTAAAAAACAATTATCACGCACTAATATTGTAAACAGCTTAATGAAGCTTCGTGAGCTTTGTTACGAAGCAAAATTAAATGTCAAAACATACGTCTAACTCGAAGGGTTTACTATTAGCTACTGAAGAGTTCTAGGAACTACTAAAAAGATACCAAATTATAGTTTTGTCATCTATTAGTCATACAATGTTTTATTTTGATACGACAATTAAAACTAAGTTGGCTACTAAGATTTTTACACATTGTTTGCAAACTTTTACAAGGTTACGTGAAGCTATAGATTATAAATAAAATAAAACCGGCCAAGTGCGAGTCGGACTCGCGCACGATGGGCTCCTTACTATTATCTATAAAAATTCAAGTTTGTTGTATGGGAGCCCCCCTTAAACATTTATTTAATGTTATTTTTAGTATTTGTTGTTATAGCAACAATAAAAATACATCATCTGTGAAAATTTCAACTGTCTAGCCATCACCGTTCTTGAGATACAGCCTCGTGACAGGACGGACGGACAGCGAAGTCTCAGTAATAGGGTCACGTTTTTACCCTTTGGGTACGGAACCCTAAAAACGACTTTCAAATGTATAGACTTCATGTATTTAATGGTTTTCAATAAGTTACCGTTATATTTAAAGAAATCAATAATAAGCTTATCAAATGGCTAACGGACATTTGCTTTTTACTCGACTGCGAGACCTAAAAGTGTTTATCAGTCTTTGAATATATTCATGTTTATTCTTTTGTGCTGACAATTATTTTAAAGAAATAAAGTTATAAGCAATTAACTTCAAAAGATTTTCTCTATTAAGCAAAAAGTAGGCGCGAGACCTTAGTTATAGACTTTTATCGTCCACTGTTTAGTGCCAGTAAAAGTTTTATTAAGTATTATTTAGTTATCATTGTTAAACAGATGAGATAAGTCAATTACGAAGAGATGTTGAAGATTTTTATAACTTAAGTTAAGGCATTTATATAGATTCATAAGAAAAAGCATTCAACGAGACTACCTAGCGAGATAGCGTTGTTTGTGACTGCTTTGCTAGAATGTACATTAAGTAATTGGTATTATTGTCAAAGTATTCAATTTAAACATATTGTTGGTAAGAGGTACCGATCGTATGCCTGCCTTGTTATTTCAACATTGTACAGTTTTTCCAGCAATCGTGTATATGAGACTTAGTCGTGTCAAGGAATAGTCTTAGTGGATGTATCTTTTATATTGGTTTAAACCTTATAAACAATTAAAGTATTAACAATCAATATAGTATATGCGTCAAAATGAAAAAGTAACTATAACAGGATCATTTCGTTGTCCGACTGTCAGTCAGTCCATGAAGACCGTTTTTTTTATGAACGCGCGAGGGTATCAAATTAAAATTAATATCAAATAGGTAATTTCAGTCCTTAGAAGATGAAAAAATATAATTTATAATTCAACGTAGTATAAAAAGATACGGCAATATTTGCTAAAAATTGCCCACTAGTAAAGTCAATTCCCGTAACAATTACAATGCATTTCTTGATCATTTAAACGCAAGCAAAGCTTAATAAACCCTCTTCACCGCTTATGTTTTAGTTTTTGTTGATTTTCTCAAAAAGTGCTTAATGAATTTTGATAAAACTGATAAAAGAACCATCTCTGAAGTATGATCCACCAGACAAAAAAAAACATCAAAATCGATTCTTAATTGGCGGAATTATCGCGTAACAAAAAAAACATACATTCGAATTGAGAACGTCCTTTTTTGAAGTCGGTTGAAAAGGGATTTAATAATGGTCCTTACATCGTCAACCCGACGGGAGGCGGGCGGCGGATAGCGGCCGTAGTCGTCAGATGCGTGGATATAGGCCTAAAGCCTAAATCAAAACGATTCGATTCGATTTAAAATTATCTAACTTAAATATACTATATATATATATATATACTTATTTAACGTGGGCGAAGCCGCGGGTCATGGCTAGTCTAATATAAATAGTTTAGAACGACAGCTGTCGAGCCTGCTTTAGCATACAATAATAAAATATTTGTATATTTATGCTCAAGTATTCTTCATTAAATTTTATAAACGTACTGCACTGCAGCCAGCGACCAACCTGTATCCAGCATTTTGTGTTTTAACAATATTTGGTGCTTTTTATGATTTTTGAAATAAATGTCAAACCTATAAATATGAATTTGTGTATCTTTAAAATTCGGCATTGCTGATGTAGTAAGACCTTTTGTCGCATCACCTGATTAGACATTTGAGATATGATATAAATATTTACAGGATATTGAGGTGGTTGGTAGTTAATTACCATTTGTTTGTAAAAGTGGGTGTTCTGTAGCTCGTCTAAAATAATTGTCTTACATTTTGATGTTATTTTCGTACGAAGATCACGAAGCACGGCTTCTGTTTCGGTTTTCGTTTTTATGGTGAATATAAATGAGTTATCTATGATATTTTTTTGCAAATTATAACCATGAATATCGTTGTTACTCATTATGAAAAATGAATGATTAAGCGACACTCGAATCTAAAATTGTTTTTATAAAAAATACTAAAATGCGGCGTTAACTCATCCTGAAGAAGAGCATCGTACATGCTCGAAACCTAGGTTGACAATATCGATCAAACGACGTGAGTGATAGCCGTGTTTTAATAATATTATAATACTTAAATGGATATTTGATTTAATTTTTCACTGGTTTTTGTTTAATGTTCAGAAGGTTAATAATATTAATATAAATTTGACATTCTGATTTACACTATGACTTGCACTCCAGAGCCGCACACTGCGTAGACATAAATTCATATCCGATATAATTACATCGGCTAGGAATTAACATGTATCTAATGAGACAAGATAGTAACGAAGCGATAACTCAACACTTACCTATGTAATATAGTTTATTGCAGAAATGGAATAGTAGTTTGAGTAGATCGCAGTATCTGCTTGTATCCGTATCACTCGCGAGTCAATCTGTATTATCAGATAGCAGCGGGCTGCGCGCGGGCCCGCGACACTCTACGGGCGGCGAGGGCGCCGCGGTGGGCGCGGACGGCACGCCGCCGTAGTGTGCGTGCGCCCACGCCCGCCCATTGGCCCGCGCGCTCCCTCTATTCTCACGAACGCACACATTCTTACATTTTCAGCAATTTTCCTCGCGTAGAAATGGACTTTGAGATGCTATAGGTATATTTATTATGACGACTCTCCATTTTTAACGTAGTTAACTCTTGTAGTGCTGTATGTTTTAGATAATCAGGATTTCCGCCGAAATAATACTTACTTGATAAACTTCTAATAAGTCGTAAGTGAAAGTGAAATATTTGACTATTTTCACAATTCCTAGAATACCACAAGTATTCTGTCTAAAATGCAGTATCCAAATTATGTATTTGTCGATTTTCATTGCCGATCGCCGTAAGAATGGTAGGTTTGTTCTACTTATTTTACCTCTCCACTACCAGAGGACATAAACAGGTTGTAGTACCTACAAAGCAAATGTTTTGATACTAGAGTTTTACATGAATACACCATAACACCGACAATGCGGTTGAAACAGATTTTGCACAAAAACTATAAATGCACTATTTCTACTTTATTCGCTATATACATTTTTAAATGTCTTCAAATAGTAAATAGTCACTTTCTAGCGACCGCAAAACATTGGTTAAGATATAAATTAAACAAGCCATGCCCAGTGTTAATCCCGAGTATTAGCTAAGTACATTGCAAATTAACTTTCATTTTACTACTCAGATACAATTTGCATCACTAACTTCATACTTATAAACTTTCAATGTGAACTTTCATTCCCCATTGCGCCACCTTAATTGAACTCCGGTAAACAATATTGATTTTTATTTAAAAAGATCTACTCAAATACCAGTTTCCAACAATGTAACTTCATAAATAAAGAACTTTCGACATAAACTTTCATCCCCCATTGCACCACCTTAATGCACCCCAGGTAAAAAATATTAATATTTTCTTTTTCTTTAAATGAACTACTTATATATCAATTTTCATCGATATAAGTTTAAAAACAAAGAACTTTCATACAAACGTTTTCACCCCATTTAACCGTCTTCGGCGTGGAATTTCCAAGAATCCATTCTTAGTACACCCCAACTTATTAAGATAATTTTACCCTCCAAATTTCAAGTATCTATGACCAGCGGTTTAGGCTGTGTGTTGTCCCTAAGGCAGTCAGTCAGTCAGTGAATCAGTAAGTCGGGAAAAAGATTCTTATATGTAGAGACGGAAAAAAATATCCCCATCGAGTTTATTGCTAGGTTCTTCTCGAGATAAAAATAAATAAACATAAACGCTTTCACACTCACAGCCCTACACTAAGTCCAATGATAAGATGATATATATATATATCCTATAGAAAATAATTGCTTCAAGCTAATATTAGTATCTAGATATAATGATTTTGTCAGTTTTTATTTGTATTTTTAAGCTATTGCATAGCTTCTATCACGGGCCTTGAGCGTGGAGGCCGAATCCAGAAATTCCGTAACGAAAATAACCTAACACCCCCCACTCTGACCGGCACAGCGGTGATACTTTTTAGTTTTTGCCATCTATCGATGAATAGCATAACTTTTAATGACTTTTATAAATACATTTTATAAAGAAATATCACGCTTGTCTCTTTAGTTCAGCAACTCGCCTCTAGGTGGCAGGAAAAAAACTGCATAAATAAAATAAATAAATAATTATATGTAATTGCATAAGTTGATAAAAAATGCTATGCAATAGCTTTACCGCGGCAGTCCCCGAGTGCCACACGTCTTTTTTTATTTACAGTTTTACAAAACTGGCTGTTACACTTAATATAGCTTAACAATAATTTGCATAACAATGTAGTGGACAACCTTCTTGATGTAAACACGACATGCGCTAAAACTAACTAAATTATTTAATCATTAAATTAACATTCTCTAATCTAAAATATATAAGTTTAAATATTTCATCTATTACCTATCTAATTAAAATTATAGTTGTGATTTAAATAAAAGTACCTTATTTTTTATAGTATTGATTGACGCACTGAAGATATCGACTTGGCTATCAATCTCGTTATGTGCTCTGCACACTCTATATAATATTGGAGAATGTTGGGCATGCACAGTGCGACACAGGGGTAGACTAAAAGTTTTTCTATTGCGTAATCGGCTGCTTGACCGCGGTACTTTTCCAACTAGCACAAATATAGAATAAGGGAATTAGTTAGTTTAATTACTACTCGCAATGTATATGAGAGAATACCGATTTATAACTATATGACGTCCATGACTGTGTCTCAGCAGCTTTGTTTAGCCCTTGTTGTCCTAGCGAAATTAGGTTCTATCAGTTCAAATAAAATAGTGTGAAAAACAATTGTAACATTATAAAAAGAAAATAACCAGTTAAAGTTTGAGTAGGTACTTGGGTACCTAAATAAAAAAGAAAAGTCAACAAAATAGCTTAAACAGTGTCACTACGTATAGTAAAAAACAACCTACCTATAACTTGTTATACGCCGCAAACAAGTACCTAATCCTTATAATATCCCCCTAATTTATGTCAATAATACACCTTAATGGCGTGAGTTGGGCGATCGTTAAAAAACATATTTACGATAGGTATTCGAACAATAAAAACGCGATAAGGTGCGATAACTGCGGCCGATATCTAATCAATTAAAGGCTTACTTGAGACATCGATCATCGGTCTAATTACTGACGATAATAGTAATCGCATGGACCGTAGGTACCTACGCAGCGCTACGCCGCGCCGCTCGGTGTCGCCATCCGCCGGACATGCCATCTAAAATGCTGCCGCTAGTAGTCGAAGTCTAGAGGCTGAAAGTAGAACATTAATATCTTAGTAGCCAGTACACATAAGTTTTTCATAAAAGTCAGGCATCCCATCCATCTAGCAGCAGACTGAAAAGCCGAAATAGTTTTCTCACACGTGTCTCATCCACTGCTCCAAACCAGCTCAGTGCTAGCCGGATAAATCTCTGGGCTACAAAATTTAAACCCCCTGACCTCATAACACCAGCAGAAACATTTCCACCAGGCCATGAACCTTGGCCTATGTGGAAAACATTAAACAGACTCAGAACACAGGTCGGGCGCTGTAAGAACAACCTATACACGTGGGGCATGATTGACCATTCCGAGACGCAGTGCGACTGCGGCACCCCAGTGCAGACCATGTCACACTTGCTGGAATGTCCGTCGTATCCCTACACATGTACGTTGGAGGAGCTATTCCAATGCTCCGAAAATGCAGTGAAAGTAGCCACCTTCTGGACAAAACAAAAAATCTAAGCTACCTGTATTTACTACCTGTACCTGTTATCGACACGAAGAAGAAGAAAAAGCCATGTTTTTTTCCCATTGCGAATGAAGCTGCATATATTGGTATTCTTTAGGATTACCTTGGTACTAATTATTTAATGGAGACCGCGTTTTAGGTGGTTTTAAGAATAAAAAAGGTTCTAAAACTCCTCTGAGTAGGATTGAAATAAAATTCTTCACTCGGAATATTTGGACTACAATGCTGGAGAGATAAAAAACCTCCTTCCTCAAATTGGAAAATTCTATTACATTACGGACGGTACACATTACTTGATAGCTGTATAGCAGAATTGTTCATATAGAACAATTGTCAGTATAATTACCGGGCAAAGGTGAAATAAAATCTTGGGAGAGGAGCGCATAGCAGTGCTGACAATCAGGGCAACGGTTAACCTATCTCCTCTCATAGAACTGCTGAACTGCTCATTAGTGGCGCTGCTGAAGTGTTGCCAATATCTTATTGATGTCATTTGTCATAGACTTTATAGTTGAAAATATAAAATGATTATTAGTATAAATTCTGGCTCAAAGTTGTTAGACTGTGTTAAAAGTGGACTTGCACATATGTGGAAGAACTTATATCCTAAACACGGTAATCTTAGTTAGGAATTAAGGCTTAGACATATAAACTATAGAAACTTAACCCAAAACTCTTACTTGTTTATTACGCAAGAGTACCGATTACGTTCTGTTTGTGAAGCCCCAGAGAGCTAAATTATTATAACTAGTTTAACGACGTACTCAACAATTATTAAAATCATTCATCTATAATTTCAAAAATTATAGGTTCCTAGCTACTCCATTAGATTTACGCAATATAGTGTAAATTTTAATGTGCAAATAAATATGTTGTATTCGTATTGAACGGTAGGTTAGTATAAATAATCATGTATGTTCATATTCCAACTGTTTAATAAAAAAAAAATGTTTGTGACAAGATACTTAGATCCGGGAGTTGGTGGCGCGGGCGGCGCTGTGGTGACGCACGAGTGTAGCCTTTGTGAGTCACGCCGATACCTGATCGCCTGTGATGTAGCGCTAGATAACGGAAAGTACTTCATGTTTTTTTGTCAAGATAACGGTAGTTATACCTTCTTAACCTTTATGAAATGCATCAGGAAGAACAATGATGGCGACATATCTAATACTACTTCTTTAATACTCTCTCATACTCTTTTACTAAGACATATATAATCAATGATTGTGATACAACAAATCTATAAAACGTAATCAATAGATGTACGAAATGTTATCATATTATTATACAATCACGATAAAATTTAAATTAAACGCTTATTTATCTCATCCTCTATCTAACAGCTCCCTGTAATTAATATATTAATTATCGTAGATAATGTGTTTCATTTTCCAGTAGTAGTATACCTTGAAGCTAAAGTTTTATGTATACGCTTAAGAGTAAAAGTCAATGTATCTAGTTAAATGTGAGACAGCCGTAGTTCATCACACTTAAATCGACATATCAGTCGCCAAAATCATTAACTACGAGTACCTACCATTGATGTTTAGGAAGCTATCCATAGAGCCGGTGATTGTAGAGCTGCCGTGTTTACCACAGCATCAATAACTAACTACTATAATTATATTTAGTTTACACCAAGCGCAGAATATACAGTTATGGTATCTGCTTTTCTATCGTTTATGGATATCGATTTATAGCTTCAACTAATTTGCCAACCATCCCAATAGGCAAATTATTCGTATCTAAAAGTTGCGTTTTTTGCTTGCCCTAACTTAGCTACCAACGATCAATGACGTTCGTTACTAGAACTGTCGCCTAGTTCTGTCTTAGTCTTTTGATGCGACCTTACGTCGATGTTGGTCATGGGCATAACGATACAGCCGCCTGCATGCTAGCCGCACCCTATCGCGCGCTCGATGTGACTGCCGGACTCTACCGCCGGCCGCCGCTGATTCACATCCGACTCATCCTGCCTCGAAGAACCGTGATATTCGCCAACTACGATAAACTGGAGTGGTTTGTCACATATTTACGTAGAAAACATTTATATTTGCATCATATTTAGGTATATATAGCTAGAGTATTATAACTGTATTTCGGATTAATGGAATGACATTACAGAGCACAGAGATTTTGATGTAGCGGTAATATGGATTAAAAGCCATAGTGCATGTCTAGGGAATAATATGGCAGATAAATTAGCTAAAGAAGGAGCAAGGAAGCTGGTAACTGGCGACGTGGTAAGGCTCTGCCTAAGAGTACTACTACGCCGTCATACTGAACAAGAAATCACCAAAAGATATGGAACAAGAGGACGCGGGGCTAATTAACAATGACGCGAGGTACTAATTTACAAAGTCTTGAACATCGGCGAAACGTTGCAAGCCTGTCAGTGTTCTATATAATTGAAACGCACGCAAAGCCTAAAAAAACCGACTTCATCACTTATATATCGGTTTTGGCTTGACCGATATTGATAAAATTTATACGGAACCACCTCTGAAGTATACTTTACCAAACAAAATAAATCGTCGATTCATAATTGACGGAGATATCGCGTAAAATACATACAAAAAAAACTTAAACTCGAATTGAGAACCTCCTTTTTTGAAGTCGGTTGAAAATACATTACGGTGAATATGTACAGGAACTACACAACCTTGTTTCCGCTTCAACGTTTTTCCACCTTACATCCAGACAGACGACGCGACGTTGCATTTAAACCATTTATAGTTTAAATTATTGTAGTCAAACGTTTGCATAGTATGTTATAAATAACTCGCGCACGAAGGGTTCCGTACCATTATCTATAAAAAATCTAGTTTGTTGTATGGGAGGCCCCTTAAATATTTATTTTATTTTATTTTAAGTATTTGTTGTTATAGCGACATTAAAAATATACATCATCTGTGAAAATTTCAACTGTTTAGCTATCACCGTTCTTGAGATACAGCCTGGTGAAAGACAGACGGACGGACGGACGGATGGACAGTGAAGTCTCAGTAATAGGGTCTCGTTTTACCCTTTGGATACGGAACCCTAAAAAACGGCCTGCATGAAAAAGCTGCCTTTCTGTCTCTAAACAGGAAATAACAAACAATTTGTTAAAGTTACAACGGCAAGACCTTAGTTTCGTTTGATGGTAAGCCTCATAATAACAAGTCACCGTAACTTTAACTACCACCTACACAAAAAAGGTGTCACAGATAGCCTTCTGTGTAGGGGATGTATAGAGGAAAACATGTAATAGCTCAGTCTGGACGTCAGTCCAGGCCGTACCGCCCCACGTTGAATAAGAATAATAATAAGGGCATAGAGAGAATACACATATATTATTATATAGTTTTATCTATACACTATACAAAAATCAAAATACCTAAGTTAAGTAAGTAAAGACAAGTCATCGAGTTTATAGGTACCCCAAACTCAAGCCCACTACCTGTTCCTATCACGCTGGCAGCAATGACTCTCTGAATTGTATTACAATGAGCCAAATATCATGTTATAAATCAAATCAAATCAAAATCGTTTATTCACATGGGCCCCAAAGAGGCACTCATGAAAGTTAATTATTCTACTGCCAGATTCGCAAACTTACAGCCATCTCAAGTCACGCCCTAGAAAAGTGGTAGAAACTTTACTAGAACTTCTATTGGAGATTTGGAGTGAACGCGAAAATCACGTTTGTTAACTTTGTATGATTTGCCTACACTTATGCACGTTCACTTATTGACGGTTAATAATTCACCATTATTACACATTAACACTCGAAGAAACACAGGTTTTGGAAAATTTTACAAAATCAACAACTAAATTTTTTCATATTCGCGGCAAAAACTAAAACAATTTACCATTTTGGTTATAAATTATACGAATCATTCCGTCTTAAAAAAAAAATTAAAATACAAATTTAAATAGGATTATAATTCGAAATTTAAATTTTATTTGTTTTTGGATATTTAAATGAAAAACTTACCTTATACCAAGGTATAAGAGTTTTCGAAGGAACATCAAGATTTTCCTTCGAAAACTCCTTGGAAATCTCTTAAATTACCTACTTAGTAAATATTAGCGATTGCTGTATAATTTGTTTGAAGTTCATTTTCACTATTTAATTAGAATATATCTAAATATATATCTAATATATCTATATTATTTATATCTAATTATAGATTTTTTTTTTTTCTTTAATTTTAATTTAGTTTTTAGTTTTATGCAATGTACAATTGCTACTTAAATTATGTTGTTACTATGAATAAAGTTATTAGAATATTTTCAGTGTGGTTAATTTAATTTCTTTTTCATTTGTTGTTATAATAATTAAATAAGATTCTTTGTGTTTGATTTGTTAGTGTATAATATAGGTTTTTAGTTTTAATTGTAAAAATATCTGTGTTCTATTTGTTGTGTATAATAATACTTACAGTTTAATTTTAGTTTGTCATAGAAGTTTGATTTAGTGTGTATTCTTTTTTGCAATTCCTTTACATTTATAAATTTGTTTCTATTTTAAAAAATGGAAGCAGAGTTGGTTAACATCAATTGGTAATTAATAAACCTTTCTATTCTACCGATAGTGGAGTATGGCGCATGCCTTTTCCGTACGCTTTCTTATTTGTTGTACGGCCCACAAGAACGCTCAATGGATATTCGTAAAGAAATTTGTGTGGCATGTGACGAACAATTGGGATAAAATTGCTGTTATGTCTCATGTAGCGAGTCGGAAAGCAGATGGATCTATAAGTGTACCTACTAGTATTAAAATAGGGGATGGCTTGCAACCGACTCCCATATGGAAGCTGCTAGAAGACGAGCACACTTTGTGACGTTAGAACACGTATCCAAATGATATGTTCGTGCCAATTCACAGGACGGTCGATCCCACAGTCTGCGAGGATAAAGTTACTGGTAGCTACTATAAGCCAAAAAGCCCTAAATACTAAACCTTGAACATACTTGTTTTATTTATTTTTATCTGTGTTATACGCAAATCTATCTCAACGCTAGTTTGACCACTACCTCACCTGGTGGTATTATTATTTTTTATTATTTATTTATTTATTGATAATTTGAACGGCCACAACCACTTACACTAATTAACACAATATTACATCATTAGTTAAAACATTTATAAATCATTGGTGAACTTAAAATTACAAATTATAATATCATTAAAATTATATAAGAAATAAATTATTTTACTTACATATAATGTCAGTCATTGATTAGCAAAGGTCAAATATTATTATACAATGTCAATATGTCATTAATTAAATATAATTATGTTATAAAATAATCAACGCGTCTCACAGAATTTCTGACAGACACACAAAATTTCCTTCCATCCGTCGGCAGAAAATTCAGAAAATTCCAAATTCAGGATTCGCTTTCAAAAGCGCGGTAATTGCAGACATAATACGAGGTATCGGCGAGTTCGCGAGCGACACTGTGCGACTCGAAAATATGTATTATCAATAACAAAAGATATAGTTATTTAATATTGATTAGTCATGGCTTAAGGGTCACTTAGCTTAAAATAAACAATGATTAAGCCTTAGTGATATATCAGCTAAGAGGTACTCATGAAATGTATCTTATTGCTAAATTCGGAAAATTACAGCCGTCTCCAGAAGAACGTGCAGGCAAGAAACTCAGCGGTGCATTTTTTCCATTCTTTTTTTTCAAACATAACATCATTAATTAATATAAATCACATAATAAATGTATTTATCATGTGATTTTAAAACAAAACATCATTAATTAATATAAAACACATAATAAATGTATTTATCATGTGATTTTTAAACAAAACATCATTAATTAATATAAAACACATAATACATTTATTTATCATGTGATTTTTAAACAAAACATCATTAATTAATATAAATCACATAATACATTTATTTATCATGTGATTTTTAAACTAAACATCATTAATTAATATAAATCACATAATACATTTATTTATCATGTGATTTTTAAACTAAACATCATTAATTAATATAAATCACATAATACATTTATTTATTTTGTACTTTTGCACAAAAAACAGTGAATTATATAGGTAGGTACCTATCTACATTTTGCAGTTGCTAAAAAGCTCTTGTGCAGTTTGCTTCCATTTCAATTCTTTCATGTGGTGATTCTGTAGCAAGTAGCTAAACTATCGATGTGGTTCTGAACCTGACTCTCGGTGTTATGTACGTATACAAAATACAAACTTTATGAAAAATGTTTTTGTTTATTTGTATATTAACGATTATCAGCGTCCAGTTTAATGAAGTGCGTTCGATATCGACAGATCGCGATGCTATCGCCGCCGCGCCCGCCGCGCCGCTTGCGCACTCGGCTGCTAATTACTAAGATAGCCAACCTGGCGGAATTTAAAAGATTTGTACATTTATCGATTGTCACCTTGTTCACTGTTTCTGATTTGATAGTGAGCTGGAATTGCAACGCTACTTATCGCAAGATATAAGAACGTACGAAATTTCTTCAATGTTTATGTATATAAGTATTTTTGCTAAACATATTAAACCTGTATGTTGAATCGAAATGTTGTTTTTCAAAATTGTTTGTGTATAAAACATCATCTTAGGATATTAACTACATTTTATTTTAAATTAATATGCTAGAGTGAATGCATATATAGTAACAAGGCTGACAAGTTGTGATTGTTTTAATTGAGTGATTTGCACTGATTAGGAGAACACTCAAACAAACCTATGGTTTTGTAAAATCCTTGGTGATTTGTAGATAATCACTAAGTATTTGAGAGTGTACCTCCTGCGCAATGTGTCGCCGACAGGCGATGACAGGTGACAGCTCGTCAATAAGACTATCCGATAAGGACGTTCCCAGCCGTCACTTCAAGAGCTCTCATGTCGGAGCGATGTTTTCGCAACGATATCATATACAAGATCTAAAGAAGAAATGTCTATAGAGAGTTGGTGGATCTTGATATGTAATTGAGCCGTACATATTTTTTTACTTGCCAGTATTTGTGAATCTCAATACTGACTTTCTCTCTGATCCTGAGATGAGAGACAGTATTAAACAAACAAAACAAAAGAAATAAACAATATTTTTGTTTGTTTTGTTTTTTGAGAGACAGTATTGATTCAAGTCTTGCATTTGGTTCGTATTTTTAAGTTTTTTTTTAAACGTATAATATGCCTATCGTTATAGAAGGCGTAGACATTAAGAGTAATCTATACTTAATATTATAAAGAGGTAAAGTTTGTTTGTTTGTTTGTTTGTTTGTACGTAAAAGGTAATCTCTGAAACTACTGATCCGATTCTGAAAATTCTTTCACCAATAGATAGCTACACTATCAGTGAGTGTCATAGGCTATGTTTTGTCGGGATAGAAGTTAGTTATCAGTTCGAAATAATAATATTCGTAAGACAAGTCGGAGAAAAATTTGCTAACTCTCCGCTTTATCGGCGTACGCTGACTAAACGGTAAGACATAGTTGAATACAATGTATGGCAAAAATGTTGGCCTCTATGAGTTTTACAAAAAAGTCCGCGACAGCATATATCTAACATGTATGTATAGCTCAGAAAAAATACTTTTCTTTGTTAAAAATCTGAAAAAAATGCGGCCTCTGTTTAGTTGGCTTTTTGAGACATTCAGTATTAATCCTTATCAAAATAAACTATTTCATCGTCTTGCGTAGTTCATGTAGATACATTTTGCTTTTTACTGCATATGATTTGGATAAATAGTCTATGAGAAATCGTGAAATTAGTTTCACGGGAGTCCGCCCGTGAACGGGACGGGTCAGAAATGTACCGACACGTACTACGAATTCCTGCACATTAAAAAATAGCGGCTACTATTTCGTTGGCTTTTTTAAAGTGTTTAATATTAATCCTTATCAAAAAAACCTATTTCATCGGCTTACGTAGTTCACGTAGGTAGATACAATTTGCTCTTTACTGCACATAATTTGGACCTATAGTCTAGGAGAAATCGTTAAGTTTATTTGAGGGTGAAAACGGTGGATCACAGAATGGAACAGTTACTGCGTAATCCGGCATACGTCTATGTTTTGAACCGACTAACATAAGAAGGAGGATATAAATTCGACTGTTTTTTTTTGTTTAGTCTTATCATTGAACTTTGAACTGCCCGCTGGCGTAGTTAGGTGGGCGTTTGCCTTTAAAGCACCGGGTTTGATGCCCAGTGGGAACACAGGTGTTTTCCCACGGGAATTTGTGTTTCTGGTTTTGAGTATGTTGTGAATGTTGTGTGAATCTTGGATGTTTACAGCCCCATGATACAAGTCATTGAACTTAGTGTGGGGTTGTGAATGTGAAAGCGTTTATGGGTATGTTTTTTTATATTTACTACCCGGCCGACGCCGGGCGGGTCGTTCCTGAACTTTGAATTGCTCGCTGGCGTAGATGGGTGCGCGTTCGCCTTCAAAGCAGCGGGTTCGATTACCGGTGGTAATTTACCTAGAAAATTTCTCTCCACGAGATATTTGTGTTCCTGGTTTTGAGTATGTTGTGAATGCTTTGTGAATCTTGGATGTTTACGGCCCCCCGATACAAGTCATTGAACTTAGTGTGGGGCTGTGAATGTGGAAGTGTTTATTTGTATATTTTTTAACCGAGCGACGCCGGGCGGGTCATTTTTTGAACTATCTACTCGCGTAAATGGGTGCGCGTTTGCCTTCAAAGCAGCGGGATCGATTTGCGGTGGTAACAGAAGTTTTCTCCCTACGGGAAATTTGTGTTCCTGGTTTTTAATATGTTGTGAATCTTGGATGTTTACGGCCCCACGCTACAAGTCACTGAACTTAGTGTGGGGCTGTGAATGTGGAAGTGTTTATGTGTAGATTTTTTTAACCGGGCGACGCAGGGTGGGGAATCTTTGAACTACCCACTGGCGTAGATGAGTGCGCGTTCGTCTTTAAAGCAGCGGGTTCGAATCTCGGTGGGAACACAATAACAAAAGTTTTTTCCCCACGGGCAGTTTATGTTTCTGGTTCTGGGTATGACGTGAATGTTGTGTGCGTGGTGTTAATTGTTTACGGCCCCACGACACAACTTATAGTCATTTTACAGTGGGGCTGTGAGTGAGAAAGCGTTTATGTGTAAGTTTTTGTTTACCCGGGCAACGCCGGGCGGGTCAGCTAGTAATTTTATAATTCGAAAGCAAAATTTGGCTACTTATAGCTAGCTCTATTTTACGGGCCAATTGAGTGGCTACCTATTCAACTATAAATATATTACTTACTATTTCTGCATTGAAATTACTGTTATCATTAGGACGTGGGGAGACTGAGGAGGGGCACGAGGGGATTACACAACCACCGAGCATTAGCGCGACTCTTGCGACATCACGCGAACCGATTTCAATAGTAAAGTAAAAGCAGCCTATTGCGCAGCACATTCCATGTGTAGAACCAAGATATGGATTCATATTTGAGCGGTACACTGCTTGTTCGTTAAGATTAATCCAGGTGCGCTGTCGCGACCCTTCTGTCCGGCTCGGTGCGATAGTGTTCCATGGGGGGTGCGATTATCACAGGCTATCTCAGTGCAACGACCCCGGTGATATAACACCATCGTATCGTATTTTCCTAAGATATGCAAATTGTTATCTCGTTTATCTTAACTAGGCGCTAATGTGAGACCGGTTATCTAAGAGTTTGATAATCGTATCTAGCAGATACGGTAAGAAGTGATTTTCGGGGGCGAACGGTGCGGCGGCGCGGCTCGTTCGTCTCGGGGTTTACGTCAGACTGCCAGAGGTTATAGATCATGCATCTGGCGCAGGCAAGCTAGCATCAGTGTTCGCTGGAGTCAAATAGTATTCTATGGCAGCGCGAGGCCGCGGCCGATGTGCGCTGGGTGTGTTCGCTATGACGAGATAAGCTCGACAAACACTCCGACGAACGTTAAGTAAATATTTGTATAGGGAACGTCGGCACCTCGCCCCCCGCACCGGCCTGGAGCGCCGGGAGGCTCCTCCGCGCGCCGCGGCAGATACCGCGATACCATCCCCGATACGAAGTAATTATCAGATAGAGGCAGATTTGATTACGAGAGCGGTATCTACACGCTGGGTCTATACAGTGTGCGGCGGCGAGCTGTGGTGCGCGGTGCAGTGCGCGGCCGCACCCGCGGTGCAGTGCAGTGCAGTGCGGGCGGGCGGGGCAGTGCGGCGCGGGGCGGGCGGGACAGCCACTCGGGCCCGCGTCATGTGTGCCTAATCCTGCGCGATCTGATAGCTGCGACATCGACGGATTATTGATGGGCGCAGCTCGACCTCAACGCGATCTTATCGCGTGTTATTTCATCGAATATTTTCCGTGAAAAGCTAATAAAGAGTGGGGAGCGGCGCGGGGAGCGCGGGGTGGTACGGTGCGGTGCTACGCACGTGACGCGCGATGAGCCGCCATGTTGTTTCAGCGCCCCGCTGCCCGCACTCCTCGTCACTTGACGTCAATTCTCCTGAAGTGGTATGAAGGTAAACAAGTTGAATCATGAATGCTGTTACCCTTCCTACCTATGCATATAATACAGGTAGATGTACTCGTATCAAAAAATCTATTAAGGATATATTATGCATCCATTAAATATGTCGCTGTATGTCTATACACAAAAAATGTGTAACATTTTTAGTGATGCAGGGACCTGCATCACAATTTTTTCTTCGTAGACAATAGATTTATCATCGCCAGGTGATCTTGTGTTTTCGTGCAAGTAGGTGTAGACAGGTCCTGTCTGCACCTACTTGCACGAAATGTCAATATTTCCATCTGAAATGGGCTTATTTCTACAGTCTACTATATTTACTTTTGTAACAATGTCAGTCCAATAAAATAATAAGTCCTTCCAGATCTCACACACAATTTAAAGCCAATGTTGTACAGTATATGCTTGACACTGGGTCGAGAGTGTACAAACTCAGTCCGATCAAATTATTATATATACAGGGAATAATGCTGCCGCCTCTGGTAAATACGTCGCCATAAGTTAGACTTTGGAATCGCCATATTCAACCACCTTCACCGGGTCTCGAGATCATTGGTATTAGACACTTTATAAACAACATTTTAATAATTTAGTAACTACTAAATTAAAATATTAGTTAATAAAAGCTGTCTATTACAAACTGTTCAAGTTACCGTGCACCGATATGCAGGCAGGCACCACTACCTGCGAGCATTACGACTGCGGCACGTGGTGATGCATCAAAACCAACATCTGGATCTGCTTAACTCTTCCAACCTGGATTACCTCGTGTCCTAATGTTAAATTTGAATAAGCCAAAGTTTTGTTTTATTATGTTTATAGGGCTTGAATTTAATATATCTCTATGAAAGCGTTGATCCTAATATATATTTTTAAACGATCAAAAAATCATAATACCTGTCTTACAAAATCTTATCCATTAAACAAAGCTAGGTAAATAGAATTATATGCACTATATGCACATTTGGATGTTTATTTATGATATTATAGTGCATGAGTAGTCGTATCGCTAGTATGACGCGACAATGGCAACATTTATTGCGAAAACAGAAGAACTGGTCAACCAACTGAAGTGTACCTACAGGTGAATCACTATCTGAAAAGATGATTGTGACAAAAATTATAATGGGCTTACCTGACAAGTACAGACATTTCATTTCGCTCCAGAAGAGGATCAAACCATAAATAAGCTGACAGCTAGGTTACTTGTAGAAGAGGAGCATCTAGGGAAGGAGGAAGAGTCTTCATCATCAGCTCTTATGGCAAAGAAGAATGAAAGTAATAACAATGAAAAAAGGATAATTAAAGTGCTTTTTGTGCGATAAAATTGGATACTTCAAAGGAGACTGTTGATCGAGGAAATTTAACAACTGTGGAAAGTTGGGCCATATGTTCAAGTATTGTAAAGTAAGAAGAACTCACAACAAAGGCAATCACAATGCATTCATTATTAACTCTCCTTCAATAGCAATAAGTCTTGGGTAATTGATACGGAGGCAAGTGAACATATGTGTTGAGCTACTTAGTATCATCTTGACGTCAACACTCAATTTCGGCACGTATTTTGATTTGAAAGCTCAACTGGCCGCGAAAAAGCTTGAAGTACTTCACTCCAGGACAGTTGCTGAACTTACCAACTGAACAACCGTACCAAGCACAGGTCCGATCATGTATGGAGTCCTGCTCTCATCTTTGGGACGGCTCTGCGAAATACCAGCTTGAGACACTTGAGACTATTGAACGCAGATCTAAGAGACTAATAACCTGCAAAGAACTGACTGATGCGAAGCTTCAAAGCCTAGAACATCTTCGCAGGGTTGCAAGTCTATCGGTCTTTTATAGAATAGATTTCGGAGATTGTGCCGCGGAATTGCATGATCTAATTCCCCTATCCCCTTTTTACCATCGGAAAACCAGACAATCAGCCACGCGACATCGGTTTATGGTTGATATTCCAAGGTACGAAGCGTTTTGCTTCCACATTTATTATACGTACTGCTAAGGAATGGAACTCATTGCCCGAGTCGGTGTTTCCCGATATATACAATCTGGGAGTCTTCAAATCTCGTGTCTGGACGACACAAAGCCATCCAATAAAAAAAATATAACCAAGCCGACGTTCATGTCGCGTTCAACGATACCTCATTTTCAAATAATTATAATAAGACATTAAGAAGATAATAAACATAAAACAGAAACGCTTTCTCACTCACAGTCCCACACAAAGAAGTCAACGGACTTGAAAACGACATGAAAACTTTCATAACACGCACTATCACAGAAAGAACCTGAAACAAATCTTTTCCTTGGGTATAAAACTTGTAACGCCGGTAAAGCTGATACCTCTGCTTAGAAGGCGAATGCGAACCCAACCAAGCGAATTGGCAACATGAGATAACACACATAATATTATACTTATACATACATACTGGTCAAAATCATAGCCCTTCTTTTTGATACGCCTAAGTCGGTTAAAAAATAATATAACATCCATATCCCTCCTGTATAGCATCCTCTTCATTCCCACTAATTCTCTGTACTTGAAAAAGTCGCTTCAAATACCTTTACCTTACCAAAACCGTAAAGGATTTTACGATCTTCCAATACTCTAGTATATATCTATAGATAGTTAACAATTCCCTCTCACACATCTCAAATGTATAAAAGATCATACAATGTGCATTCTGTCCGTCTATAAAATGCATTGCCTGTGCCGATTAGGCAAGCAGTCTTTTTCTATTTTCAAAACTATGGTATACAAACACTACTTATCCATTTGAATATAGGATGTAACTTATATTTATGTGGTTTAATATGTATTTTATTTGTACTTATTATTATTTGAAATATTTTATGTAGTTTATTAACTTTACATATTATATTGATGTAGATTTATGCTGTACACCTCCACCGACCTCAGACGTTACTTCAATCTCTGTCCATCCAACGGTTGTCTGGTAGATAGAAATAGCTTAAAGCGATTAGACCGTCCATTGTACTGCCTTAAAATATTAATTTCGTAGTAATAAGTTTGTATCTTTTTTCTGCCGTACATTAAAATTCTTTTATTTTGTATTGTATTATATTATAGTTGGGCAAACTTGTTAATGGTGCATGAAGATATTTAACAAAATATGATTAGGTATGCACTATAAATATACTAAAATAAATAAGTACATACATTATAATACACACACAATATATTATATTTTTGAGACCCTTTCAGCTATCTCCGACTTTCAGCAATGTACCGATTCCAATAGGAAACCACCTTGATCTCCTCGGCGTCACTTTGACGTCTAACCACAATTTTGGTACCTACATCGAATCCAGAGCCCAACTGGCATCCAAAACACTTGGCATCCTCGCTAAGGTCAGACAGTACTTCTCACCGGGGCAGGTTTTAAATCTGTACCAGCACAAGTCCGATCATATATGGAGTGTTGTGGCCACCTTTGGGATGGCTCTGCCAAGTACCAGCTTGAAGCTCTGGAATCCATTGACCGCCGAGCCAAAAGACTTATTGGTTATAATAAACTGGTTGAGACTAAACTGTTGAGTCTCAGTCATCGACGTAAGGTAGCGAGCATATCGGTTTTCTATCGTTTGCATTTCGGAGAGTGTGCGCAGGAATTATACGAGTTAATTCCCCCAAGCCCCTTTTACCATCTAACAACAAGACAAACAGTCAAACATCATCCATTCATGGTTGACATACCTCCAGCTCGCTCGAAGCGTTTCGCTTCTACGTTTATCATCCGTAGTGCGAGGGAGTGGAACTCATTGCCTGCGTCTTTGTTTTCTGAGCGGTATAATCTGGCAATCTTCAAGTCAAGATTGAATTATCTTCTAGGCAGGCATGCTACATCTTCGGCCACATCATCGCTTACCATCAGGTGACATAGTGGTCAAATGTAAGCCTATCAAACAAAAAAATATATTATACTAGCCGTGACCCGCGGCTTCGCCAGCTATTATCAGGTTAAAAAGTAGCCTATGTGTTAATGGTAGGTACGTTTAAGCTATGTACATTCCAAATTTTATCCAAATCCGTTTAGCCGTTAACGGTGAAGGGGGAACAAACATACTTACATACAAACTTTTGAATTTATAATATTAGTATGATTAGTAGATACATACGAGTTGGAAGCCACTTGAGCTTATGACGGAAACTGGAAACGTGCTCATATTTACGAAGACCGAATATGAACATTATAGAAATATTTTGAAGACACTCATGTTTGTTTAATAGTTCTTCTGGAAGAAAGTAGTAACAAAAAGAAGTGGACAAATACCATCGAAAAATATACGACCATTGCTAAGCAAGCCGCATTTTGGTCACGTGCCGACTCTTTCAGTCTCTCAGTTCAAATATTATCTCTCTCTGGACGCAGTGTTTCTATTCCGAACGGCAAAAATAAATATGTAACCCTATTAAGATTTGAATATATTTGCTGTTTTGGGAATTTAGCTGCGGTGCCAGCGCCAAAGTGTCATTTTTGTTGACAGTTGCGTCCTACAGAAAGGGCAACCCAGCTTTCAAGAAATAACTGTCGAGAGTTTTGCCGCGACAGTGAAAAAATGGCGTTGTTGATTTTGTGTAATTTTCCATAACCTATGATTCTTCGAGTGTTAATGTGTAATAATGGTGGATTATTAACCGTTAATACTTAGTAAATGTGCATAAGTGTAGGCAAGTCATACAAAGTTGAAAAACGTGATTTTCGCCTTCGCTCCAAAACTCCAATAGAAGTTCTAGTAAAGTTTCTACCACTTTACTAGGGCATGACTTGACTATGACTGACTACTTGACTTTGACTGTGACTTGTGACTAAGACTTTTATTATGAAGAATAGAAATTGTTAATATTTGTTTAATATTTCTACTGAAGGACTATGCATCCATGGTCATGAAATAATTAAGGAAAAAAAAAAATAAATAACTGTCATATCATTAGGTTTTTACCGTCATTGCGTATAAGACAACTTGGCTCTAAAATTACTGAAGTCCTACGAAAAACGACTTCATTCAAGGCACTGTTATGTAGCGAGCTAATAGTCTCTGTAAATTATATAATATACTCAAACACAGCACCTTAACAAATAGTTTCATTCAAATAGTTTGTATCTGATTGGCAATGAAATAATAATAAAATAATTTGATGAAAACTCACGCACATTTTGAACCATTAAATTAAAATTAAAACAAGATATTAGCGTGACTTACCTACGCGTTGCCGATGTCTAAATAGGCAATTGTTTCAGTTTCATTTTTGTATTTTAATTTAATAATAATAAAATATTGCAAGTTTATGTCATTACTTCCTGTTATTATGATATTTGTAAATTGTGATAGATTATAAAATCTATCACAAATAACAAAAACCAGGCACAAAAGTCCGACCCAAAATCTTTTGTTTCAATTAGTGCGCATCCAGACTTCGCATTCTTCTTGATGAAGTACTATTGTAATTTGGTATGACTTTTATAACGCAATAAAATAACGATGTGGTGTCAAAATAATTCATTTATTAATAGTGTACTTCTGATCGCTTACATAATATTTACAAATACAACTAAGCTAACGGCTCGCCGACGGCGACAAAAATATATTAACATATACATATAATAGTATAACATTACATAACATGTAGTGCTACAATATGCCCGTATACTGCGGCGCATCAGCCGCCGAGTGCGGCCTTCGCTATATACCATCTTGTACAATATATCCTATATAATAACTCAAAAATAATCAAAAAACAAATTGATTTCATTATAAAATGAACTTAAATAAAATATCATAGATTTTAAAATTCGGTTTCTTTTTATTAAAAATAATAATAGCTAAATTTAGAGAGTTTGCTCAGATCTTAAATAAGATTAGTAAGTTTTGGTAGAAAATATTTTACTCTAAAGAAGCCAATTCATCACATACCTAAGTATATAGTATAAATTATTATGCAACCCGTTTACGCTACATGTTTAACGAATTATTTACACGGACAAATATCGAAACAGCCATCACGAACAAGTACAGCATCCGAGCCGGGGTCTACCAATATACTCGTTCCTACATAGGCAATAACCCTCTCCGGTACCAACTTGAAATTGGCTCCGGAAACCCACTTTCAAGATATAGCTATCCTATAAACGAAAGGGAACCATGTACCCACGAGGTATTTACCCACCTAACCATCAAGTCTACTATCAAGGTATGCGTTAATATTATTATTTAATTCTTTGGATAATTCTTTATAATTTGGTATAATGATGTTATTTAAAAATAAAGAGAGGATTGAACATTGGACAGCAATAAAATATAAATAAGTAATATCTATCAAAACGTAATGTAACATGTTCAAATAATGAGATTCAAGATTTAAGAGAGGGCGCCACCACTCCATTGAATTAATATTTATTGCTCCGGAAGCATCTTCATCGCACCTACTTTTAGACATTTACGGAATGTATTATAAAGTCATGGAGTTACAAATTATACCTATAATATACAAATCGCGTAGAATTATTGATAAAAATGGGAAATTTATTTATTATAATTAGCTACAATAGTTCATTAAAAATCTACAATAATTAATATTAATTTACATTAGTACAGTCGTCTCTATTTTATTATGGGATATATTATTTGTATTGATCAAGATCAAAATCTTACTACATATCTGATAGACAGCCTCCAATGGCAATATGAAGGGGTTGTACGAAAAAACACATATACAATACTTATTACTGTTATTTTTAGGTGTTATGTTCATCACAATGAAACATTTTTACATTTAAATAAGTGCTATGAAAAGTTTCAACTCATAATATTAATATGAGAACGAATTTTATCTTTGTTTATATTTTTGGCGTAGGTACCAATCATGAATAATAATTGATCTGTAAAGTATTATAATAAATTAAAATCAATAAATGCAATAGAAACCACCAAATCGATTTTTCAATCGCACAGAACGAGGGTTACGATTTTAAGGCGTATCATCGGGCTCACGAGGCCGGAGCCCAAGTGGTATTATGGATCTCGATAAATCACATTTTATAGGACCCGCATTCAATTCAAATCGATAACAATCATGTTTCATAGATTCGGTCGGTTCGTATTATATTTGAAAAGTTATTATGCGATCTCCACTCTTTCGATTCTCGGGAGGGAGATTATCTCGGCACCTAAACGTGCGGCCGGGAGGACAACCCACGGGCACAAGAACGGAACCTCCCGGGACGAGTCTACGGCTCGCGGCTCGGCGCTCACGGGACCGCGGCCGAACGCGCGGGCGACGAGCCCACCTATCGATAAATTTGAGCACATGAGCAAGTGAAGTCTTAAATTCTAATATAAACTACAAGGAAGGCACCACGCGGAACCACAACAGAGACGACGCGGACGCGCATCTCTCGTCCTCCGGCGGCGGGGCGCGGCGGGGCGCTGCGACCGGCGGCGACTCCTCGGTCGGGTTCGCTCGCTCTCGCTACTCTAGGGACTTACATACGAGTGAGATTCTACAGTATCGGGGGCGCGGGGCGCGGGGCGCGGGGCGGGCGGGCGGACAGCGGGGCTCAGCTGCCGAGCGAGACGACGGCGTGGCGGTCGGCGGCGGGGTCGCGGCGGTAGTCGTCGTCGTAGAGCGCGTGCTGCAGGTGCGGGTGGTGCGCGGCGTGCGCGGCGTGCGCGGCGTGCGCGGCGTGCGCCGGCGGCGGCGGCGGGCCGTCCTCCAGCTTGAGTGCGTGCGGCACGTAGTAGCCGAACGGCAGCGGCGAGCGCGCGCCGCCCGGGCTGCCGTCCACTGCGGAACAAACGCACGTCGTCACCGAGCCCCGACAAGGGAGGTAAGCGTCCCGTCGACCGAGGGCGGCCCGGAAAAACTGAGGACATTTCGCTAGAAAACTCCACTCCGGGTCGGGGGGCCGCGGGGATTCGGTCCGGTCGGATCCGGTCCGGCGTCGTCGTATACCCCTATACGTATGAGGGTTCGGCCCCGCGTGCCCTCTTCCCTTGGGAGGAATCGGAGAGGGGAGTCTTCGTTCGCTCGTAAACTCATTTTGTGAATGAGATTTCGAGCGCGGGGGCGGTTGACTCGTCGATATTTTTATTAGAAGTATTTACGTTCTATAGAATATCACGTGAAATTCGTCTCGAAAATCCCCGTTCTACGTTTAACGATATGTGAGTACTCACGCATGCTTTCTATTTTAATGGTCGGCTTGATGCCTCCGCCGACTCCGATGTTGGCGGCGCGGGCCGCGTTCTTCAGGGCTCGGTCCGCCTTTACGCTATTCTTCGGTTTCCGCTTCCGCGTCTGAAAATGTCGAGGGGTCAGCGTTAATCTCGGCGAGGTTCGTCCCCGAAGCGGACGCGCGAGGATGGGAATCTGCGCACGCACCTGGATGGAGTCCTTCTTCATGGCGAGCGGGCGGTTGATATTGTGCAGCTTGTAGTAGAGGCCGCAGGCGTTGCAGACGGCCTCCCCGTGCGCGTTGCGGCGCCACAGCGACGTGGTGGTGGTGTGGCAGTTGGTGCACTGCACGCCCGGCCGCTTGGTGCCCATCTGCACAGGAGGCGGAGGTGAGGCGGGGAGCGCGCGCGAGCCGGCGGTTAGCGAACAAGCGATGGCGGTTAGTGCGATGAGCGTGCGGGAGGCGGGAGGGACACGTACCCCTTTCTTCTTATTGTAGTCGGAGGGGTTGGAGGCCACGTGCGGCGCGGGCGCGGGCAGCGCGTGCGACGTCGCGATGCCGTTATACAGGAAGCCCTTGTAGAAATCCGCGCCGGCCGGGGCCCCCTCTGCCACTGCAACCAACACAACTGTCACTAGAGTCCGGGAGCGGACGCTCGGCGGGCGCGGATCTCCGGGCGGGAGGGGAGCGGCGGGGGCGGGGGGGGGCGGTGGGTGCGGGCGGATGCGAGCGAGCAGGTTGCGTACGTCGTGAGCGGGCGCGGCGAGCGCGAGCGCGGCGTGGCGCTGACGTACCAGCCGCCGCGGCTGCTTGAGCGGCCGGTTCATGCCGTTCATCTTGTAGTAGAGGCCGCACGCGTTGCACAGGTAGTGGCCGGTGCCGTCGCGGCGCCACAGCGGCGTGCGGATGGCGCCGCAGTTCACGCACTCGCGCCCCTCCGTGAACAACTCCGCCATCTCCACTGCGCAACACACGCCGGTTAGTGAGGGCTCCGGGGATCGACGCGCCGGGGGAGGACTCCCTCGTGGCCGAATAACAATAAGTAGTCGACCGCTCTTTGATCGGTCGCTTTATTCCATGTGGTCTGGCGCCGGACCCGCGCTAGAGCCCCGCCTACATATATTTTAGAAAAATATTCTCTTCGGCGACCGTCTCGTTTTGGAAAGCTTTGGTCTTACTTCATCAGAAATTGAATCAGTAAACAAACTCTACATACATAATACCTACTGTAGTGCATAATGGCGATTTGGTTATAGTGCGACAATCATGCCACTGAGAGAAGACCTATAAGACGTGCGTAGCACCTTTTATTTACATTGGCAGTGCCACCCGGCACTTTACATAACAAAGTTCCGAGTGCCGCTGCATTAGGCTCTTCCCCACGCCCTCTCGGAAGCTGAAAAACCCTGCTTTCGTTCTTGCTTCCCGATAAGTATAATGTTGGCCTATTCAAGTCAAGAATGAACAGATATTTCTAGGCAAGCATGTCCCACCGTCGACCGCATCATCGCTTTCCATCAGGTGAGATCTCGGTCAAATGTTTGCCTTATATCATAAAAAAGATCATCTCACGCCCAATTATATTAGAAGAGCGTTATTACATTAATATGATAACAAATTATGAAATTAATTTTATATATAATAGTTTTAAGGGGTAGATAGGGGGAGCTCTTCAATTTGTGAGGAGTGTCATATAATGGAGCCGGGTGGTAGAAAATTAAACTCTTCAGCGGCTACTAGTAAACTCCTCGAGTTTGGAACCGTTTGAATTGTATTGACGAAAAAATTTACTTACTTATTTATTTATTTATTTACAAGGAAGACCAACAGCCGAAGCCAATTAATGGTCCTCACGGATAGAAACAATATATTTTACTAATTAACGCAAACATGACATTAACGCATCGATACACGAAGAAAAAATAGAAAAGACGTAACAAAATTTCAAAATTGAGTAACTATACATCCAAATGAAGACAATAATCAGAATATTGTAAATAATTTAAACAATTGAGTCTAATTACCAAAGAAGTCGCTACTAAGCAGCCGCCTCGCCGAGTTCACGCTTGTGCAAAACTAGTGCTGACATTCGTTTAAGTGTGTGATGACTGATCCAGGAGGTGGATAGATGAATTAGGTAATGCCCCAGAGTTTCTTAGCAATAGCCAGTTTTAAAATGTTTTAAACTAATAATATCACTACAAACTTTAATAAATTCTCCTATTTTTATGTGCGTATATATATCTTCAACTTGGTGTAGACTTAGTTCCCGTTGTTCAACTGAGTTTATATTTTGTGGAACAGTCAAGTTTCGGTGATAACGCTATATTTAGATGATTATAATATTATGATGGAGACGGAAGGTAGACACCGGAACTTGACTGTGAATTAGTTTTAATATTTTGATGAGATCATAAGTTTTATAAAAAAAATACTTACGGTAAATTGTAGGTTTATGGGCTCATTCAAAATATACTGAATCACTTAAAAGTTATTTCATAATATGGTACTTATATTAAATGATTTTAAATGGCAATATACCTGGTTTGAATTTAGTTATTCGTTTGTTTCCGTCAGCTAACTGTCAAATTTTCAACGTCGGGTACACCTATTGTACACGCGACGGCTACTTACACAACCTATATTCTGGACACACCATGCATACCATCATTATAACCACATTTTACGTAATGATGGTAGGGCGACGTTACGATCGACACACTGGCAGATGTAATTCGTTGTATGTTTATATAATGGTACACTCGTTAGCTGGTCGTGGGCACGGTAGCCGAGGTCGGCGCGGCGCGGCGGCGCGGCGGTGGCAGGCCGTGACCCGCGGGCGCCGCTGGCGCTCGCTCGCCGCCCGAGTGTACGGTGTAACCCGAGCGCGCATTGTGTCCGGCCAGCGACCGTTACCTCCACTACTGGCCGCTGCACTTCCGCCACGACCCGACTCTCGATGCTGTGCCCCTACTGACCCGAACCTCTACATACATACCTAAATAACGTACCTACGTTCCTGTCGTCCCCCGTCTTCCTTTCCTAATTAACTAACGAAAACGCTTTTTTTATGTAAAATTATATTAATAAACGCATTTACATTCGCTGCCCCACAATTAATTTAAAGACTACGAGTTTCGTGGGTGCCGAACATCTACATTTCACATACACCCAAGAACCAGAAGAGCAAATGTCCGAGATGATAATTGTGCTCCTGTCGGGAATAGAGCCCTGGACCCACGGCGCAGAGGGCGGAGACTAGCCACCTGCGACTGGGTCGTCGTTTCTTTCGTTTTATTTTTCTATAAACTCTTTCACACTTACAGCCCCACACTAAGTTCGATGACTTGTGTAGTGGCTGCCGAAAAAATTCACATCACACACTCAATCACAACCAGTACCAGAAACACAAATTTTCCTTGGGGAGAAAACTTGTGTTCCCGCCGGTAATCGAACCCGATACCGCTGCTTAGAGGGCGAACGCTTAGGTACCCAACTGAGCCAACGGGCAGTTCAAATTGTAATACCTGAGGCCGATTTTAATAATATTTGCTTGTTCTAAAGTCTATAGAGTGTGAACTTCTATGACCGGACGCCTGCCCGACTTCAAATCTACTTAGGAACGCTTGTAGAAAGAGATATATCTATGTATAATTAACGTATTTAGTAGTAAGTATTGTTTTATTCTGAGATACAGGCGCAATTTTACTGTTGCTAGTGACACTATGCGTTTTTGAATTCTAGCTATTTTCTGTCGGGAAATAATAAGGGGTCAAAGGTGGTAAGCACACACCACCTAGAATTCTAATACGCTCTGGAGGATATCTGCCAAACCACCGATTGATGCTCGGCGATTGAGTAAAAGCCCCAATAATTAAAAGCTGCTAGGTATTAGTAACACGATAGGCTAGGCTATCGTGCCTATATAGAGAAACAAAAATATAACACTAGCTATTCAATAATACCAGCTATTCATTTATAACATTTATGGTTATGGCTACTAAAGTTAAGTCGTAACTTTTATATGTGTCTCTTCGGGACCCATGACGTGGTGGATAAACATTTTAGATTTTGTAGCAACTGGATCATAAAACATGTGACACCGAGCCGTGTACGTGGTACGTGGTACGCGGGCGCAAGGCCGCGCGTGACATTACCGAGGTGTCGGCCACACACGTGCGTGACATCTACCACACATTCTACAATTATTGTTTTAATCGACGGTTTCGATTACTCGTAATGGGTTCAACATGGCGCCGGGCCCCGCGGGAACGGGCCATGTGCGACCGCCGCCGGACGAACTATATCTGCCAAATACATCGACTGTGTCGCAACCGTGTTTTGATAAACTATTTTTTTTTTCAACCGAAACGCTTTCCCTCTCCCGGCCCTACCTAAGTTGGACGACTTGAGTCGTGGGTGTCGGAAACGTTCACATCGCTCGAACGATCGCAACCAGAACCACAAACATATATTTTCCTCGAAAAGAAAACTTGTGTTCCCGCCGGGAATCGAACCCGACTAAGCCGTAGGTGGTGGACGAGCCGGCCGCGTTTCTCCATTTTATGTGAGGGTTGTTTGGTGACACCGCGCGGCACATGTCCGCTCCAACATCATACCGGAATTCGGTTTTGAGCCTATCTCGTTTGGTTGGAGCGCCATATGAGTGTAATGTAATTCTAATATAAACATTGAAAAACGTTACCTGCATCTGCTACACACTCCATACTCTTACTCTTCTTCTACTATGGTTAGATGTAAAAGAACCGTAGTTAAAATTACTCACAGAATTTGTAGATTGCTTACGTTTTCTATAAGCTTGCTTAGTTGTGGGTATGTTGGGTAACCTTAATTTGAAATGATACAGTGGTGTCATGATTTTTCAGACCGCCTACACCTGAAGGCATTCGACGTGCCTTAACGACTGTGGACTTAGGTAACGACTAACAAACGCGACCGACGCGACGGCTTAACGTGCCCTCCGAAGCACTGGTATAATTTAGGCCTTTTCAAATCACGTTTAATATAGTACATATACCTGCCTAAATAATTATTAGATGTTTACTTAGATATAAAAACAAAAATAAACCTAACAAAAGCAATCTCACACGCTAAGTTCAAAGACTTGTCTTACTTGAACTTAGCATGACATAGATATTGTATCGATGGTGCCGGAAACATTTACATCACATATACATGACACAAATGTCCGTTAGGAATGTATATTATTTCGATGTTTGGAAAGTTGTGCTCGTGCCAGAAATCGAACCCATGGCGCAGAGAGACTTGCCTACTGCGCCATCTGGGTCAACGATTTATGCAACCAAGCGCACTTCTGCTAATCATAGGTAAGTTTGTTTTCTTCAAATGATAGATATACTAACAGACAACTAAACTTTCCTAAATAAAGAGTAGGTACGGCGAGGTAAAGTTGATCTACTCTATTCTAAATTGTAATTAGTCGAATTGATCCATTCATGATTCGTATTGTAAAACAATTTCCTCTCTCGCGGGCGGCTTGGCTCCGGGTGCCTATTGTTTACATTAACGCTTATCGCCCATTACATTATTCAAATAATTAATTATCTGTTTGTATAATTTAAATGTAAGCAAAAGCTTAAAAACCGCCTTCACACCTTATATTTTGGTTTTAGCTTCATCGATTTCGATAAAATTTATATGGGACAGCCTCTAAAGTATAATCTACCAAACAAAAAAATAATTTTAAGAATCGGTCTACGAATGGGGGAGAAATCGGTGAACATACATAAAAAATATACTACTTTTTTAAAGTCGGTTAAAATATATATATATTCCGCATTATTCTTCCTTATTTTAAACGATACTTTAAAGGTTTTTAATAACGTCCTATTTAATAACTCACGGCACTTCATCGTCAGACTGCATAATCTTTTCAAAGAAGGGTTATTAATTTATTTTATGGGTCACAAAGCCGAAATGAAGTCGAGTATTCGAAGATAGACGAAGGTTTCGAGTGGTCGGGACTGTTTGAAAAAACAACGCTCGTAAATAACGCCGGAACTCTCGCCTTATCTCTCGTGTCTTTTGGAAATTGCTTTATCGCAATAAAAACCATGTGCGGCCGCGGGACGGTATTAGTTCAGGGGCGCGGGGCGCGGGCGGCGAGGCGCGGGCTATCGCGCGTGACCCTCCACAAAAACACACATTGTCGCTATCCGCTATCGGATCATCATACTTATTTATATTTTATCACCCTTCACTCAATGAACACTCCCATTTTTGTAACAGTCGACGCTTTTTTGTCGCTCGGGCGCAGGATACGATGACGCGAGAGTCGCGCGGTCGCGGCCGTGGACTGCGCCGACGGCTACACATATTATGCAAGTCGAGTCATTATATCAATGACAAATTACGATGCGTCTAAACTTTCTGTGCTCGTACTGAAATTTTGAGAGGGACGACGCGGGACTCGAGCGTCATGAGCGTCGAACCCAGACTAACTTCTCTGTTTATATTTTTTATTGTCTTTTATGACAATATTTAATTTTATACAACTTAAACATTAAATAAAACGGTATACCGAATCCGCGGCGCGCGGCGGCGCGGCGGGGCGGTACTTACTCGCTGTGAGGCTGGCGGCGGCCGACATCTGCGGCCGGCTGCTCCACACCTCCTGAAAAGTACGACAGGCCGTTTAAACACATTTCGCTCAACAAAATTTAGAACAATTATATTGCCCAGTTATCTCGTTCTACAATTTGGAATATGCCACTTCACCGCGCTCAGTGAATGCAAATTATCTTCAAAGATAATAACCGCGGGGACGCCGGACGTGCCGACGATCGCGGCCAGCGTTTCATCGGACGAGACATCGAACGTCAGACTCTACTTTTATTACTTTTGGTAGTGTTCTCGGGAACCTGAAGGTCGAAATGAGTAGGAAATTAGGTACCTGGTGCGCGTAGGCGTTGGCGGCGAGCGCGGGCACGCCGTACACGGTGGAGGGGCGCGAGGTGGAGGTGGAGGCGAAGGCGCCGCCGAAGCGGCTGAAGGCGGGCAGCGAGCCCCCGCCCCCGCCCGCGCCGCCGCCGGCACCCCCGCTGCCGTTCGCCTCGCCCAGCTCACCCTCCGCGTACTCCTCCGCCAGCACCACGCCGCCGCCTGACCCCACGTAGCTGGGGGAGCCGCCTGGAAACCACGGGGATGGCATCGCTTTACCACACATTTTATTTGTAGCTATCGCTCATTTTGTTCCCAGACGAAGATATTTTGTGTCGCATCGCCCGAGAAAAGCCATAGCTCGAGGGCTCATTCTCCCGACGCGACGCTGCGATCGAATACAATTTTGTTTCTGAATTCCTTTAGTTCGTGTAAAATCCGAGACGATGAGGATTCGATAACAAAAAATTGCCAGATCGGGAAAGAAACGCTTGCGTAGAGACGTCGCATGGCCACATCTGGCGGGCTGCACGGGGCGGCTGCATTGACAGAAAGGAAGGTGGTACCTGCACTGGTGGTCCACATCTGCGGCTGCGCGGCGAGCTCGGCGCCGCTGAAGTACGGCGAGGAGCCGGCGGAGTAGCCGCACCGCGCGTATCCACCGCCGACCCTGCACACACACACAGTTATTCTTGAGAGCCAGGTATATTCTACCGCTTCAATATAGACTCTTCGTTAGCGAAATTAGTTTTTCTAAGCAATGAGCATCGGGTTTTCTCTCCAAGGGAAATTTGTGATTCTGGTTCTGAGTGTGATTATGTGTGTGATGTGAATAATCCGGTTGCTACGACACAAGTCTTCGAACTAAGAGTGGGCTGCGAGTGTGAAATTATTTACGTTTATGGCGTGTTAATTCTAGGACTAGCGTGTAACTTCGTCATTATTAACATGCGAGATAGTGATCAAGCTATATCAAACACAGAAAAAGTACAAAGTCTACAGTTTAGACAAACTATGTATTTGTTTCTAGTTAGACTGAAAATAGGGGTAGCTATACTGTTCTATATTTAGGTGTATAACTGTACACCTACTTTCAGTTTTTATTTAATATGCATGTTCTATAGATTGTACAAATAGTATATTATCTAATAATATAATTCTAGATCGTTTTTTAAAAACTTGCATAAATACCTAACTAGATAGTTTTAGCTAGAACTATCTAGCGTAAGAATCTAGGTAGAATACTAATTCTGCTCATACAGTGATACAAGGTATATATTTTGTTATTGACAAACCGAAGCGAGCCATCCTAGTAAAATGTGAGTTGATGGATGGTTTAACGATTCGTCTGTCTGTCAGTCATACCCTTCTTAACTAACCAACCTAACTTTCTTCTAAGTTAAACCGCATACCTAATGTATAATAATAATATAATATATATATGTAGCTTCTATTATATTTATAGTTGTACAGGGTAATTCATGGTATTTCGATACCAGAAACCTCTTGGGCCATCATCCTAACCATTACGTCTTTCTTGGTACGGCTATTGCAAATTTTGTTTTATGGTTTTTAAAATAAATGTTAACATAATATGTTATTTATTGTTTTTTTGTTTTATTTATGTATTAGTATCTAGAGTAGTTGTGAATAATGATGTACTATTATATATATTTTTTTTTATTGTACACCACCGTCTATTCATTCTTCTGTTACTGTCCATCCAAAGGTAGTCTGGAAGAGATCGCTTTAAGCGATAAGAGCGCCTATTGTACTACCGATAATTGTAATGTTTTACTTGTCAGTGTTTATATATTTTTCGGTATACAATAAAGTGTTTTGTATTGTATTGTATTGTTATTTATCTTCTCTATTAAGTCAAAAGCATGAAATGTTAACTGTACCCTGATAAATACAATATGGGAGTATTAAAGACACGAGTGAATAGGCATCTTCTAGGCAAACGTGCTCCATCGTCGACCGCATCGTCACTTACCATCAGGTGAGATGGCCGTCAAACGTTTGCCTATATTGAATAAAAACAAAACTAGGTTTGGCGTGCATATTACGAGGCGCTATGCGGCGAAGCAGTTATTTGCAGGACAGTGCAGTTACAACAACTATTCATTACATATTGTATAGAATGCAACATTTTGATTATTACGGAAAATTAATTTAAAAGGATCAGGATCTGAGAGCTTTTTGGTGTATATTAAATGTATAGTCAGTAATGAAAGAAAAGTGGGCTGCGATACAAAACTAACTAAGAGTAGCTTATGAATAAAGGGTTTGTGTTTATAACTTGTTTATTTCCCTCGTTTACTTGTTAATTTCATATTCATAATGTACTTACATCTTTATTATATAAAACTGATCATAATTATATGAGCTTGAACACAGTTATTACTAGCTTAGAGTTTAAAAGGTAAACTATATTAATATAATTATCATAACGCTGTAAAGACACTTAATAGATATTTATGGATTCAGTTATTACAATACCATGAGATGAGATGGAATGCTGTCTTACATACTTTATTAAATAATAGCATTAGATGTGGCGAAGCTTGCTAATATTTAATATTTAACGTCATGATGAGTTATAGTTTTGTAATTTTCAGAAACATTACATATATATCTGTTTAAATAACAGGTTTTAATTTCGGAATGAACTAACAATTATAAGAAAGTTGACTGGCAATATGTACATGATAGATAAAGCAACTTCTTTGGAAAAATCAACAAAACAAAACAAAACAATCGAAGATAGCTCTAGCTACAGTTATAAACACACAATATTCTGTGTACGTGAGTAATGGCGCAATCATTTAGAAATTCTTTAGAGCATTGTGTTGTGTGTCTAGCCGGAGAAGCCGAGGGCTACTTGTGCCGTAAATGACAACAATGCGAGCGCTCATTAGTAACGCAATATTGTGGCGCGCGCACCGACCCAACGGGACCAGATAAGAACCCCTCACCAGGAAACAATGAGTGTCACAGCAATGTATGTGGCCCAGAGACGCGGCTGAGCCAGACCATGCACGTGATGTGGGGATTTGAAATACATAAGAAATGAGACTAGCTCGATTGTCAACTACTTTGCATGATCTTATATAGAAATACAGTCTACTCATGTAAGCACAATTTCGAAACTACGTTCTACGTATAGATAAGGCACCTTGGTTAATTATTTAATAATTAATTTTAGTTTTGTCAGGTGAGAGCCTGGTCGCAGCTCGAGTGCGGGCGTGCGCCTGGCGAGGCCCTGGCGCGTTGTGCAACGCACCCGATATCATATTGATGCAACGCACGCGTGGGGCAATAAACCCGATAACGGCAATTATGCAAAGAGTACGAGACGCGAGTACGTGAGGTTACCACGGCGCTGCTACACAGCCGCGCGCAAAACGACGTGCTTCAGCGTCGAGCGGAGCCTCCGCCCGCGGCCCGCGGGTTGCTAAGTGGAGCGCGAGGCTAATGGTTCGGAACGTCTCGGAAGTGGGGCCTTATCGCGGGCCTCTCCCCGCACTCCGCGCCCTCCCGCGACCCGCTTGCATTCATTACGGCCGGAGGGCTGCCGGCTGACGCAGCAACCCACCAGCCGCCCGCGCCGCCAGCGCCCGCACCGAACACCGCTCCGATAACAACACTAATCGAAGAAGTCGCGTCGCGACTCCCTAATGTCCCGGCTAATGTTTACACTCGCACGTCCGATGCTACCGTGCACGCCGAGATTGCTCGCTGACGCAACCTCAGATAAGCCGAACCGCTCCTGCCTTCATTATGTTTCTAAAGAAAACAATGTACGTATTGGGATTATCGGCCGGCACCTGGACAGGACGCGTCTTTGTCTCGATCGGTGATTAACCACAGTAGGTACGAGCGGTCGCTGACTCATAGGAATGAGAGCGACCCGGAAGTCCACAGAAAACAACCGAAGTGTTCGTGAGAGCAGCTCTGTAATTACCCAACGAATCCATGAGCTATAAGTATGTGCCAAATGGAAGGAGTAGGTGTAGCCGTGTAAAGCAGTGGAAGGAGGCCATCCAGATTTCTAATTAGTGGGTAATTGTTTGCTGTATTTTTTTGTACCTTCGTCTCAGTACGGTTCGTATCGTTTAGAACCCGCATTACAAGCAAAAGCCATTGTTTAGACACGGGCGGTGGTCCGTCTGCCCACATGTGGCACGTGCGGCCACGCTCGGCCGACCCGCCAACACCGAGACCCGGCTGTAACGTGTGCCTGACTCTGACCCCACACGCCACAGCATCCCTGCCCGAATCGTTACTCCCGAGGGACGGGAACCTTCCACGGAGGTGCCAACGGATTACCAGAAATGATTACCCTTCACCGGAAATCAGGATGTGGCGGTGGGTTCCGATCGGTCCTAAAACTGATCAGTCACTTAACACATGAGATTATTCCAGTGATTTCGTTTGTAGAATGGGCATGCCGCGTTGGTGGCAACGAAGAAACAAAGTAATAATATGCTTGAGGGAAATAATGTTAAGCTAATCATCACACTTCCAAACGTCCTAATAAAAAGTATCTTGTACAAAAACTCGCACAAAAAGTTGAAGCTGTTTGAGTTCACAGACTAAAATAAAAGCGGGCATTATTTGCACATCGTCGACATAATCCGGCACCGGAACGCTAAGAGCCTATACAAATAACTCATTTCGAGACACTTAAAACGTCACTCAACATCACAAAAAATTGTGTGTACAAATTTGGAAACGATGCGAGCCGAGGGCCCTCCGTCCCGAGCCGCGGGCGCCAGACCCTGTCTAGATAAAGTGCTACGTTCAAAACATTTCTTTCAGATACCGTTACAGTTTTCAGGTACAGTTATAACAAAAGCAAGAGTACATTCAAAAGGGATTACAATTAAAATTATTAAACAGCTATGCGTGTAATCATTTACTTAGTGCTGCAAATCCCCATGCTATAATATTGTTTGACACAAACATAACACTATGAATCAGTTTAAATTCATATTCAAGTTATTTTATCTAAATATAACACAAAATGTAACGGACTCTATTCCGATGCGTTATGACTCTTAGAATTATAAGGTACCGTTGTTATAACATATTATTTTAATCATTATATACTATATACTTTAATAAAAACATTTTTAGTCCGTTATTTATATTGGATATCGCTGAAATGGCGATTGGGTCGTGCTTTAATTTGGCCAAATAGTCATTTCCAAACATAATATATTAAACCTCATTTCAGAAGTAAACTTCTCTAGTTATCCAAAGGTACTTACGTAAACAATTTGTAAGGCGCTACTTTTGTTATTACACACAATAATACATTTTAATTTTCCTTGTTTATTTTGTAAGCGAAAAGAACTCGAACGTGTTTATTGGACTCAATTATTGAAGGAAAATGCAATACATTCGTACTATATAATTATTTAAAGCATTTATTATACATGTAATAATTAAGGCAAATTTTAATTCATTACGTGTTTTGTTAACATCAACGGTAATCTACATGATAATTATAAATCTGAAAGGTCTCAAAATGTATTTTTCTGTCAGAGGAATACTATGTTTGTTGCGTTACGGTTCAATTGCAAGACCAATTTTGATGAAATTGGTGTAAGAGAATAATGATTAATCGTAGAGAAGGAAGGAAATTCGAGCCTGACATCTAATCAATTAATCATCACGAACGTAGGCTAAGTGACAAGGCAGAGTTACTAAAAATAATAAGGTATTTTGATGGCACTATAGCCGCAGGTAGGTACGGGTAGGTTTATTATATGATTGGTACAGCTAGTCCGAGTGGCGAGCTGCGGTGGGTTCTCACGCGGCGCCCACGCAGCCGCGACACCCGACACCCGACACCGTCCCACGACTCCCACACGACTTGCAAGTTGCATGCAGCCACGGCCGAACCCTGCTGTGCACCACTCCCACCTTTCTACTCGCTGCCTCACCTGAATATCTCCTTCCACCTCCTCTACATATTTCTTTTTAAGAAGTTTGATTTCAAAGTAGTAAGAGTGAAAATTATAATTTTTATTCTTGTTCAAGATTTTTTAGCAGTTGATAAAAATTGGCTTGAATTTGTCGACGGTTTACTTACCAAGAACTGTGGCAAGGAACCACTGCCTATTTAATAAAAAGAACTATTCATATCACC
The DNA here is from genome assembly GCA_948107665.1 of Lomographa bimaculata. NCBI lineage: Eukaryota > Metazoa > Arthropoda > Insecta > Lepidoptera > Geometridae > Lomographa > Lomographa bimaculata. The sequence continues at coordinate 230,435 of OX403588.1, read as the reverse complement.
TGATAGCCACCACGGGTATCTAAGCCTCTTTGGGGCCCATGTGAATGAACGATTTTGTTTATTTTTATTTTGATTTTATCCTTTTTGCATCATGATAAAATAGACTGAAGACCAAAAGCGTCTTATTGAGAACTAAGGTTATTCTTGTAAGAATTGCAACGCGTTGAAGTCTTTCTTTCTCATGAGAGTTGGAACTTCTGTATCAGACTGTGGAGCTCCTTAATATTCCTGACTGTCGGTTCCATTCTAGGCCTAGCGTGCTTACCACCACCATCCATAATTATCATCACTTACCAACAGCTCAGGCCGATACAAATAACGATGTATCGCATAAAATTAAAGTGTAACTTGGCCAATATGTATAGTGTTATTTTATATTAGTGGTTCGTTGCACACCAAGAGCAAACACCCGGGCCGGCGCGAGCGCTGTTTGCACATCCTATCCGCTGCGTTTGGGTCGTTTGCTCTGCGTATTAGCGAACGTCTCGTAAATTAATACGACTTGAGGGATCGACAAACATTTTTCGGTTAAAATATGTAAAATTAAAACTATAAAGGGAATAATAACGTTATTGTGTCGCGTAGAGTAGTGTCATGTCGTGTCAGGCAGCGAGCGGTGGAGTGGCGGCGGCGGCGGCGGCCGCAGGAAGTGGCGACGTTACTCATTCGCAGAAACCGCGGCGCAAATAAACACAATACGACCGAGTAATAATTACTGTACTCACATGTAAGTACCTACAGCTCACTGTACCTACGGACCGGTTTAAAAATTACTGCTTCACTGTTATTGTTTCTAACCGAGATAATGTAGGTGGTACCTACAATAACGGAAAATAGATCACACATATTTTATTTCCTAGTGATGCCTAACGTAGGAGTCTAATGTACGTAACCATCACTTTCTTTCGCTTCTAAACTTGCTATAAATATATTTTTAAATAAGCATTTTTGTATAAGCTATTACGAAAACTTACAATCGCCCTACATATTCTGATACCAGGACTGTCTCCACTACTAGGCCATATAGGTCAGTGACGTGCCCGTCTTCCTGATCTCTACGCAATAAACAAAATCTAAATGGAACAATGGTTCCTCTCAAAGTGAATGATGGCGATAAGCAAACAGTTCGCGGAAAGGCGCCGTGAATGGAGCGCGTGCGCAGTCCACGTGTCGAGGACGGCCTGCAGGCACGTCCGACGCTGCCTCAGCACCGCACGGAATGTAAATACGCTGTGTCAGCACGCCCGCCGTGTTCAATGACCAGCCGAGCCGAGTGCTGCACTCAGCAGTTCTGGCCATTCATGAGAGCGGTGACGTCACACGCATCCGCCACTATAACTAAAGTCTACTGCGCACTGCGGACGGACTATGACCCGACCTGGGTTTGATTGACCTCGTGGTTCAATATGCATGTGTATCACAAAGAATTTGACAGACGTAGATTGAACTTTTAGCCGACTACGGCGAAGCAAAAAAGAAGAGTTACGATTTTAGAATCGTATGTAGGTATGTATGTATGTTTGTACGTTCGTTGTTAAAAATTACTCCTACACCGTAGGTGCTAGGAAGCTTAGCATAGCATCATATTATTTACTTAGGTTATATATGAATGATACATATATAGGGTTTTTTTTCTATATTATTCCAATACTTTACATTTATTGCCAAAAACTTCCTTAAGGTTTTGAGACACTTTCAGCAGAAATTCAAAAGTCCACGTTCACTCAGGTATTGCAATACATTTTATAATCGAATTTAAATTTTAAAAAAGATGGTATGGCTTTTTAAGGTATTTTTACCGACTTCCCACAAAAGGAGGAGGTACTCAAGCCGACTGTATTTATTTTTTATGTGTGTTACCTCATAACTTCTCTCCACGTGAGCCGATTTCGATATTTTTTTTTTTAATTTACAAACAAACAAATGTGATGATGTTGCTTTTTAATTGGTCTCATTTAAATTTGATCAAGATCTAATCAGTAGTTCTTGAAATATCGTCAATAATACCTATTTTGTGGACTACTTTGACGATGTTCTCGTTTAACCGACTTTGCTTGCGTTTAATTATTTTATGTAAAAAACGTAAATATAGCTTCTAGAGTAATGCACAATGCAAATAAAATGGTCTCAAATTAAAAAAATACTATATATTAATATGTATGGGTCCAAAACTTTTATTTATGATTCTTTTCTATAATTTAAACATTTTCGCCCGAATTTTATCTTGGTTTTATGGTACTTCTAGTAAATCTAATATATTAAAATTCCGTGTTAATGTAGGTTTTTTACCGACTTCAAAAAAAAAGGAGGAGATAGTCGACTATATTTTTTTTATGTGTGTTATCTCATAACTTCTTTCCACGTGAACCGATTTCAATAATTTTTTTTTAGTTTGAAAGATGTTGCTTTTCAATTGGTCCCATTTAAATTTGATCAAGATCTGATCAATAGTTTTGGAGTTATCCTCAATAATGCGTATTCTGTGGACTACATTGATGACGTTCTCGTTTTTAACCGACTTCAATAACTTCTTTTGTTGTGAGCCGATTTTGATATTATTTTTTTATTTGAAAGCTGGTGCTTTTCATATGGTTCCATTGAAATTTGGTCAAGATCTGATTTCTATCTGATCAAGGTTTCGACGATAAAGCGGTGAAGTCGGTTTTTTTTAAGCTTTGCTTGCGTTTAATTATAATTTAATTTGTAAATACTCTTTTGTCTTTGGTAAACATATTTTTAAAAATAAAGTTTTCTTAAAATAAAAAAGTCAGCAGAATAGGAAGTGAATGGAATAACTATATATAAATAAATGTTTGAAATGATAGGAGAGATTTAGTGGGTTTTATTAGAAGTGTGTTTTAGTTCCAACTACGTAGAGAGGCCGTAGACCTTACGAGTATTTACTATTAATTTCTACTTGAAACCACTACCCCTTCCATTAAAAAAATCTTTCTTCACAGTAGCATAATAAGTATCACTCAGTTTTTCGTCCGTCTGTACGGTAATATAACATTAAACTGACATGGCCATTCAAATTAGCATTAATGTTACAAAGGGGATACTTACCATGTATTTTAGATTTATATTAATGGACTCGATATTTCGGAGTTACAATGACCATGATCGAAATAACGAGTCCCTCAAAATCGACAATAGTTGGTAAATATTCTTTCTCTAAAATTTTGGTAAATAAAGTGATAGGTATAATACAATGGTGGTGGTATTAAAACTACGTATAAAGCTTGTAGTGCTTCAACCAGTCAATGGATCAGATTACCTGCTAAATATTTGATTACTAGCCGTACCCCGCGGCTTCGCCCGATACTATCACATTAAAAAGTAGCCTATGTGTTAAACCTAGATAAAAGATTAAGCTATGTACATTCCAAATATCATCCAAATCCGTTTAGCCGTTAAAGCGTAAATAGGGAATAAACATACTTACAAATTTACACACAAACTTTCAGATTTATAATATTAGTATGATTAACCTGGTTATTTTTTATTTGATTATCAATATTAGAATTAGTGTATAACAAACGAAAACAACAACAAGAAACAAGAACAATATTTGGGACAGCACCGAATGTCAAAATGCAGTTTTGAATATATATATAAGTGTAAAAGATTTGTCGTGATCGATAACAAGCCAGTTGAATCTTAACTGCAGTGTCGGTAATCGACATATGTTTGCTTGCTTCTTCAACTCTAAAACGACTTCAAAGGAGAAGCATCTCTATTAGAAGGGCAGTGTTTTGGGATGTCTCTTATTTCTACTCTATATCAACGACTTGCCTAAAATAATGAAAGAGCCATGTATTTGTTTCGCAGACGACATCTCACTACTAACCTCATGCGAAAACAGTTCAAACATAGAATCACACCTACATAACATACTTTTAGAAACTTCAAGGTGGATGAATTTACATAATCTAGAAATAAATTACAATAAAACAAAAATGATTACCTTCCACCCATATCAGAAAGCAACGTTGAATATCGAATTCACATTTCAGAACACAAAATTAGAATCAGTTAAAACATTATTCATTGGGTTTAAATATTGATAAGAATATAAATTGGAAACAACACATTCACTACTTAAGAAATAAGATTTCTAGTTTTTCCTATGCTTTCCGCGAAGTTAAAATAACAACAAATTTTGAAACAGCTTTAGCCACATACTGTGCTTATGCATATGCGTGGTTTACTTACGGTGTGATCCTTTGGGGCAACAGTACTGATGCACCTTCTCTTTTTACATCACGGAAAAAAATTATACGAATCCTAGCTAATATATAGGACAGATAGATAGTTGCAAACCATATTTTAAAAAATACGAACTCCTCATCCTGCCTTGTATATACATTTTAGAAATCTGCAAATTTGTCCGCAAACACCCCATACCTACATCAGCCGAAATAATACACAAACTAAATATAATTTACGACAAAGAAACATGATAGCACTCCCAAATTCAGCACGAACAATACACTCGAACAGTACCTATGTAATGTCTATAAAATATACAATAAAGTACCCAACTCCCTAAAAAATGAAACTAATGACAAACTATTTATAAAACACCTAAAACGGTTACTAACATCCAAATCTTATTATTCTATAGAAGAATACTTCCAAGACTTAATTTAAGTACCTTATTGATTTACGTTCCTCTCTATAAAACCCTTCTATAACTTCTATCTTCATGAATATCATGTTGCATGTGTCCGACAGGGTCCATAATGATCTCAGTATGTAACTTATTATGTTATGTAATTTTAAGAACCCATGTAACTACATTATGGAAGCAATAAAGAATTGAGTATTGAGTATTGTTGCTTTTAATTGTTTTATTTAACACAAACGTTATACATCGTACCTACCAACCAACACGGGCAATGTCTCCATGCACGATTTGAAAACAACCCGATAACGACCTCTCAGTGACAATTAAAATTTGATGATATAAAAACAAAGTCGTCGGTCAGTAGGTACCTAATTAGTTTACATTGGCTTATCAACAGAGCGACGCGACGCGACGCGACGCGGGCGACGGGACGTGGCCAACCGGGGCTGGGTGGGTGGACCGCAGAAACAGAATGTTATTTGTTTACCGACAACCAAACAGGAGGAGGTTATACATTTTACAATATATAGCTTTGTTTTCTTTTTTTAAGCATGCAACGTCATAATATCTCCTACGTGATTTTATCGATTACAATGATTATTTTTGTGTAAACGGACCGGGCGCTCCCGATGCATAATCTCAGCATTCAGCTGGACTAGTGCATTTCCTTGAGATGACAATAAACAATTTTGCTCATTTTCATATGTAAATCGATTTGGTGATAGCAAACATTACTATCTTATTTTACTGATAAAAAATGTAGTGTTAGCACAGCTCCAATGTTTCTTTAGAATGGCGAGACCACTCGCGCAGATATAATTTAAAAAGTGAACGTTTAGGTATACCTTCCTTATAAGTTTGAAGTAGGACGTATGGAGAGTGGACACGCACGTGACCATTTAATTTTGTTATGGACTGAAATGAATAGTTAGTGATTAGCAGCGTAGTTGTCGTTTTCGTTGCAACATTGACAGGGTCTCGTAAACGTGTCGCAGGCAGCCACGGCCGCTAATAATAATGATTGTGCTCAGCGGCGCACACACTCATGTACACACGCACACGGCGCACACACGCGCACGCGGCGCGGCTGATAAGGCGCGTCGCGGCGAGGACAACGTCGCGCGCTCTACATACCCGCGCCCGCGCCGCCGCCGCGCGCCGTTGGGACGTACCACCTTACTGCCGAACGCCACACGCGCTGTGATGGGCCACATGTCACACCTCACATCACATCGATACTAGCACACTGCACCTGCCAGATATTACTCTGAACCCGTCTGGTATAATTCGATACCTACTACTTCATTATCTAAAAATAACTAGATCAAAATTAGTCCAGCCGTTAGGAAGCTTCGATGCTACACCGATACATAGATACACCCGTTAAACGTATGTAACACCCCTTTTTTTGGATGGGGGCTTAATAAAAATCGACTTTAATCGCCAAAAAAAATGATATCGATTGGCTACCGAGGTTTACATAAATCGATAAATAACTTCCTCCTTTTTTAAGTCAGTTAAAAGCAATAAGATGTATTAATTGCGACGAAAAGTTGCTACGCCAGTAGTAGATCCATTAAAAGATAATCAGGATAGATAGGCATATATTTAACTAGCTGCGCCCCGCGGTTTCACCCGCGTGGTGATGGAAAATTGTGATAATGATGATAGAAAGTATTTTATTTTTTCGTAAAATTATTAAAGTTTTATATTATTCTGGTATTTGGGACGGAGACAAATCCAACGAATTAAAAATATTGAAATTATTGTATTTATGGTTAACTATTTTGGCGATAATGGCTTACACATAAAAGATAGATACCTTCTGTAGCGGGATTATATGTAGGAATATGTAAGATAAACATTTCTAATATACATTATATTCGTGTAACTCCAACGGTTTTTGCGGCGCACACCAGAATAGTTAGCAGATGGCAGATTTTTCCCTACTTACTTGACACTTATCGTTATATTTTGGATAATTCACACTATATCTTTATAAATTATAGCCTATCTGTTATTCTGACGTGTAAGGTATATTACTGTAAAGTTTCATCAAAATCCATGCAGTAGTTTTTGCGTGAAAGAGTAACAAACATACATCCATACATTCTTACAGACTTCCGCGTTTATAATATTATAGTAGGATTTGGATAAAATTATTGGACTATAAGCTATGATGAATGGCAGATCGATTAGCATCGTATAAAGATGATAAAATGTATTTACGCGAGCAAAACTCGTTCTCGTAGGATATGCTACACACATATATATATATACGCCTACCTATAGGTATGCGTGCACTGCCATGTTTATGACCCAATGCTAACTGCAGCTCGGGCGCTGTGGCTATATGTAGGTACTGTAGGTACACATAGTGCTTTGTTTCTGCGTAGTTGCGTACTGTAGAAGTACCGTTAGACCGACTCCTTACCGCAGCTCTGTGCATTAAAAACATATTTATACATTAATTACACATTCGATCGAGTTAACCGCACTCCGCTGCACAGACGAATCGACTTTGTCAACAATTTATTTATAGCAACATTTTGTTGTATTGATCTGGATGTGTCGACTGTTGACGAGACTAACCGATACGTATAATGTTACTAAGTGAATAAACAAACAAACTTAATTCGATTAGTTATTATTTAATTACATTACTCATTTAGTTTACCATAATCATTTCAACATAATTTTACACGACTGATCAAAAATAAGGGTTATAATTTAGCAGCGTTTGTGTGATCGTTTGTTTGCTAACAGCGTAGCAAGCTAGCGCCCAAACTAATAAGTCCATTGTAAATACTTATTTATTAAGGCATTGTAGAATTTACCTTTTTTCTCAAAATGTTTAATAATGTGCGATTCTCCTTACATTTAGTAAAAAAACAGATTAGACGATTCGACGATGTAGCACGCTAAATTATGTGGATCACATTCATAGATGTATTGTCCGTGGCTTTAGCTTCTACTTATGTATCTGTAATCTAATCAAGCCGTTTCATTCAAAAACCATAATCGACATCGATTTTAACGCTTGTTTTACTGGGTTGATAAGAGTTCACTAAAGTCAAGGACAACTGTTGTAACTTCTCTTGTTTTAGAAATATGGAACGGAACAGTACAAGCATGGAAATCGACTCTCACTCGACTGATTTAACAATTCAATATATTGACTAGCTCTGCTCCAAGGCTTTGCCCGCGTCATTTAGGGCAGAAAAGAGTCTTTGTCCTATTCCGGGGTCTAGTCTGAATAAGTATGTAGAGACCTACTTATTAAAATCAGTGCGGCGCGCGGCGACGGCGATGGGACAGTTTTACTATTGCGCTTTCCTATTAAGGTAAAATTTACAGGGTTATACAAAAATTCTAAAGTAGAGCGGTTTTACCATTCATCAAGCAATTCATTATTTGAAACCACACAGACACATTAGATTTATAACATTATTTTGATGACTTCAAACGGTAGATTATCATGCAAGACGATATATAAGCACATTCATTCGTGTAAGTAATATTAAAATTTATGAGAACCTCTGTTTTTTGTAAAGTTGTTGTTAGTAAAGTTTAAATTAAGTACCTAGTAGTTATTCTTTTTTAATGTTGTTATTTAAGTATTTTTCGTTAAGTATTGACGTCATTACGAGCAAATAGGTATCGTATTAATGGTCTGGTCCGTTTATATACTTCGTAAATTAGGTATTATACCGACTACCGGATCGGGGAGTCCCAGATCGAGATAATTTCACCTTTAACCAAGCTACTGGCACGCTGACAACTGTAGGGGGACTGAATCCTTGAGTTACTTATAAGTTTGATAGCTTGTGTAGGTAATGTTTGTTTAGTTTACGAACAAATACTGTGTGAGTATAAATATTGACTGATAGAGACTGAGGTATGGTGATATATACAAGAGATTTTTTGGCACCAAATATATGTGGGATTACGTAAACCGATTTTGATGATTCTTTCATTATTGTGTTATAAAGATTTTGTTGGCATTAAAATACGATAGGATGATAGGTTTTGGAAATAGTAGCTGTATGTGTAGATGAAGAAAATTCGGTTGCGCATGCGTATTGCGCTACTCAATGTTCTGCGAGAACATGGTCCAGCGGAGAGAATTTTTTATTAGCTTAATATTGAAGCAATTTTTATGATCCTATCTAATCAATAATCATATCATACTAATATTATCTATATATAATCTGAAAGTTAGTGTGCAAGTGTGTAAGTATGTTTGTTCTCTTTTCACCCTGTAACGACTCAACGGATTGAGATGAAATTTGGAATGTACATAGCTTATACCTAGGATTACACATAGGCTACTTTTTAACTTGATCAACTAGAGCGAAACCGCGAGGCACAGCTAGTATATGATAAAAAATCGATAAGCAAATCATACAAAGATGTAAATCGTGATTTTTGCCAAGCTCTAGTAAAGTTTTTACCACTTTACTAGGGCATGACTTGACTATGACTAGACCTTGACTCTTTTACTTTACTTGGACTGTGACTTGTGACTAGGACTTTTAATATGAAAAACACTTGAAAATTACTTTATACTGGATAAATAGCTAAAATTAAAAGGAAATAATTAAACGCAAGCAAAGCTTAAAAACCGACTTCACCGCTTTATCTTCGGAACCTTGATCAGATTTAATGTATTGCACATGCATTATTGACGATAACTCAAATACTAGACATCAGATCTTGATCAAGTGGGACCACATGAAAAGTACCAGCCTTGAAATAAAAAAATAATTATCAAAATCGGATCACAACGAAAGAAGTTATGAGGTAAATTTTAAAGTCGGTCATAAACGAGAACATCGTCAATGTAGTCCAGAATACGCATTATTGACGATATTTCAAATTGCATGCATATCGAAAAATTTCGTAATTGTTAATTTTAAGTTTAATTTTAATATGTATGATGTGGCAGTGCTATATTAAATAAATAAATAAATAATTACTGATCAGATCTTGATCAAATTTAAATGGGACCAATTGGAAAGCAACATCTTACAACCTAAAAAAAAAATCCAAATCGTTTCACGTGGCAATAAGTTAACACACATAAAAAAATACAGTCGACTTGAGTATCTCCTCCTTTTTTGGGAAGTCGGTAAAAATGCTTTGTAATTCTGTCCCGGGGTATATTTCACACTTTTAAAGATGAATCCATTATATCCTGTACTTGTACAACAAAGACAGAAATCAAACAATTATTTTAATAATATTTTGTTCCCCTCTTATGTGTGTGGTTGCTCTTATATATTTTGCTAGTTATATCATTCAGACGGACATACAAAGTGCTGAACCACCCTAGTCAAAATAGAGATCTAGCTTCGTTCGATCAATGACGTTAACAAGGAGCTAAGGACTAAAACTCATTGTTCCGTCTTTGATTCCCTACGGTTTAATCGGAGAGTCTTCAAGTCAAGAGTGAATATAGGTTTCGTGTAGAGGCAGACATTCTACATCTTCAGCCGCATCATCACTTTCCTTTAGATGAGATATATATTAATAAAACAAAATTAATTATTCGATTATATTGTTAATTGTTCGTCTATCTAACAGACTACGATATTTTATCAAAAGATGACCAGAGTGTGTTTTATCTGACTAATTCTGGCAAAGACAATTCATCTGGGTAGAGTCATTAACTTTAAAGAGTGCATCTTTGGGGCCCTTGTCAATAAACAATTTGGAATAATTATTCAGCGTCAATGAGGCGCAGAAAACTAGCACCTCCGATGTTAGAAAGTACTAGTAACTGTTAACTAATTAAATAGTAACTATTTGGAATTAAACTACCTTCCAGTAGTTTTCTATGCATAATAATTAGCAATGTGCCAACTGTTCAAATTCTAACAGAGTAAACAATTAGCAAGTCTAAGTTACTAGCGAGCGTGTTAATAACAATAATTTAATTCGAAAGTAAGTAATTTCTTGCAAAGCCACGACAGTTAATTTTATTGTAGAGGCTTATCAATCAGGTACTAGTTTCATTATACTTTTTTATAATTCAAGATAGGCAAACTTTTGACCACAACCTCACCTGATGGTAAGCGACAATGTGGTCGACTATGGAGCAAGATTGCCTGCCTAAAACATACCTATTCACTCGCGACTTGAAGACTCTCATATTGTATTCATCAGGAAACACCGACTCAGGAAGGAGTTCCATTCCTTTGCAGTTTGCACAATTAACGTGGAAGCAAAACGCTTCGTGCTCATTTGTGGAATGTCTAACATAATAATATAGTGGTGTCGCTTAGCAGTTTGTCTGCTTGTCCGATGATAGAACGGGGATGGGGAACTAGGTCGTGCAGTTCCTTGACACACTCTCCGAACTTTCTCTTTGAACTGCTCGTTGGCTTAGTTGGCTGGCGTTCGCCTTCTAAGCATGGGTATCGGGTTCGATTCCCGGCAGGTACACAATTTTTTCCCCAAGGAGAATTTGTGTTTCACCAGAAACATTGACAACCAGATGGTTCTGGTTGTGATTGTGTGTGTGATGTGAATGTTTCCGGCACCCACGACCACAAGTCATCGAACTTAGAGTGAGGCTGTGAGTGTAAAAAAAAGTGTTCGATAAAAAACCGAGAGACTAGCTACCATGCGGCGATGACCTAAGCTCTAAAGCTTTGAATTGGTCATCTGCTATCAACCAACGAGTCTCTTGACTCTACGCTCAATGGAGTCAAGACCCTCAAGCTGGTACTTAGCTGAACCGTCACAAAGATGAGAACATACATGAACGGACTTTTGCTTGATAAAAATTGAGCAATTATCCCGGTGTGAAGTACCGTCTCACCTTTGCAAGGATTTCCAGCTTTTTTGCAGCTAGTTGGGCTTTTGACCCGATGAAAGTGATGAAGTTGGAGCATTGAAGTAAGAGTATACCGAGATAGTCAGTTACTGGTAGGGATACAATTCGGAAAGTTGGAGTTTGTTCAAATTGACTCCGTTTATCGGAGAATAAACACGCCTGTATCTTGGTGATATTAAACTTGACCAGGTTGGCGTCACAAAGTTTAGACGCTTAACCATTGCCTTCTTTTGGGGCTAGATTTGTACTCCACTAGCTCGTGCGTTGAAAACGTAACTCTCTACAACCTTGCTGTCATCTGCATACCCAAATATACCGAGTTTCAGCAGATCGTTGATATGCACCAAGAACAGCGTTGCAGAGAAAACCGACCCTTGAGGAACCAAGGCATAGATAGCCAATTGATCTGATGCGCAGCCATCAATGACCACACGAATAGATCGATCCCTGAAGAAGTCTGATATCCACATAGAGAGGCTAGTAGGCAGGCCGTATGATGGAAGCTATCATGCCAAACCCTGTCAAAAGCATTCGAGATGTCAAGAGAAACGGCTAGCGCTTCTCCATGCCTCTCGATGGCTTCACTCCAAATGTGTGTGGCATACGCTAGAACATCTCCGGTTGACCGGTTTTGCCGGAATACAATTATTTTTCTCTGGTACGTGAAAAGGTATCAAGTTTAAATAAATTTCAAATACTTAGATCTACATTCCCTTGGAGCCCTTGGTCCTTGAAGTCAAAACATTTAAATATGCGGCCATATTTAGGGTTTATTGATAAATCATAACCTATGTTTTTTTGAAGAATAAAATATTATTATTATTATGGAGTTGACCTATGATCCTAGGACCAAATTTGCGAAAAGCAAGGTTAAATCGTTAATTAGTCATTAAAACTAAGCGGGCAAGAAATTCGACACTCAATTCCTGATGGACGAACTAACTCTTTTTTCGGTTTACTCGCAGAACGTCCCATTCGCATTCGGTCACGCAGTCGCAAAACGTCCCATTCGCAGCTACATAGAAGTACTTCTCCGGACCATTAGTGCGCGAGGTTTTTATTGAAGTAAGATTCAGTGTAGCTGAAGGGTAGTCGTCAACCCTTCAGCTACACTACTGGCAGTCAGTAAAAATCGATTGCATTAAAATTTGTTTGTTTTATTGAGAAGAAGTGAGCGGCACAGTGGATGTGTCGCAACCGCCCCGCGGCAGGAATGCGGCACCGCGCGGCACGTCCGGCCCAGCCGCACGTGACGATGCCGTACGTTTTACTTTATGTTCTTTGCCAACCTTATCTACTAGTACCTTTGCTTTTCGGACTCACAATAAATTCTCATTAATTTGCAAAACGAGCATTGACCATGTTTCTCAACATTGACATTTAGGGATAGCTGCTGGTGAAGTTTATTGAATTGGAATAATATTCATCGACCAAAGTAACCGTATCTCAAACAAGGTACTCGCTGTAGTCCACTGAGTGAAAACAACGTTAACTTTTTTGTGACACCATTACTGATCTGTGATTACACCTGGATTTATGATCATTTTTGAACATCTTTACGAATGATCCAAAGAACACGGGCACAGACAGCTACACTGCAATGCCATTCTCATAATGCTCCAAAGGACACGGCTACGCCTCATTGCCATCCCGATTTATGCTTACGGATTAACACATTAGCTACTTTTTACCCGACTGCGCGAAAGAGGGTAATGTGTTTATCAGCACGTTTGTTCCCTTGTGGCGCTCTAGAGATTGCGCAGATTTTATTTGATGTTTCTTACGAAAACTGTGTCAACATACTAATAGCTAGCCAAAACATAACTGTCTCGTGCATTCAGTAAGGGTTTGGGGACCAGTGCGGGTTTTGGGACTATTATAACTCTGTGATATATTTTTTGAAAGCTCGATAGGTCTTAAATTATTTGATAACTATCTCGCCTGATGGAAAGAAATGATGCGATAAAAATGATTATAATTAAGGTAATACGCTCCCGGGTTACCTACGCTGCCCAATTCCATCAGAATAGCTCCTATAACCTTTGCTTAGAGATCCATAAAAACGTCTGCAAGCTGTAATGATGGTAAGTGAGTGTGTGATTCAGTATGATTTTAAGAACATAAGATCGCTGATAAATAAAGGTCTTTAAAAACCTTAGAACACCGTCCTACACAGTAAGTGACACTCACAACACTAAATTAAATTTATTTATTTATTGTTTAATTAAGTCTAAAATTGTAGTAGTAAGTCTATAATTTTTTGTAATGTATTGTGATAGAGTACATTATTTAGGTATTACTAGTTGTTCACACACAACTTTGATTCACAAAAGTGTCAAGAGTTGTAAATAGGTGGTAAATATTTTTTCAAGTATCAAAATGTGAGAGAGCCGCGGTCGCGTTATACATTGGTAGCTTTACATTATGTTTTCATAGCCGGGAACCATTTTAGGCAATAGACTAGGTTTCCTAGTGCAATCATTACGAATTCAAAACCTATTTCTGATAAGTGTAGATGCGGTAGATGATGAAATACTTATTTCGAGAAGATGGAGAAGGTTCACTCCTGACATTGTCAACCACATAATGATGTCTCAATAATGCCGTTCATCTGATGATGAATGTGGATGGCGGAACTACATAGATCATGCAATTACGCAAAACACTCTTCGCAACGTAATTTGTTCAAGTAATTAAAAATGATATCGAGTGACAAGCAGTTCTCACGTCTCTCGTAATTATTAAATGAACACCTGTTTGAAACAAGTGAACCAAAATAAACAGAGGCTGATGTGATGACACCCTTCCGAGTCCTCGTCACAAATCTTAAACGCTTATCACTAAAATATGATACACACCTTTCAATAGTAGATTCGAAAATTGATTATGATCCCTGAAATGTGAGTGTTAGTTGTGTTGTGTCAGCTGACGGCGCTAGGATAATATATACCTACTGACTCAAAAAAGGGATGTTCTCAGTTCGATTACCTCACTTCATTTACATCGTACGTAAACCGATTTCGGTGATTATTTTTGTATGAGCGGTAATATCTGTTTAATTTTGTTTTCACATTAATGTAAGTAGCATGTATGGGTGTAGTGTAGGGAGAGATAAGACGGTACGAGCGGCGTGTACTCACGGCGAGTCCTGGTGGTGGTGGTCGTGCGCGTAGTGCGGCGTGTGCGGCTGCGCGTAGGGCTCGTAGTGCAGCGCGCGGTAGTCGTCGCGGCGCTCGGGCTCCGGCGAGGGCGGCGCGGGCGGCGAGCGCGCGCGCCCCAGGTAGGCGCCGTCCGTGGAGCCGGGCGGCGGCGGCGCGCCCTTGAACAGAGACTCCTCCACGAGGTGCGCGTAGGCCTGCATGTCGCGCGCGTGTGTGCCCGCCGGCCGCAGCTCCTGGTAGCTGCGCGAGTGGGACGGAGACACGGCGCCCCCGCCCCCACCCGCGCCCCCGGGGGCGTAGCCGAACGGCGGCAGGGGGGGCGGGCTCTCCTCGCCGCGGGTGCCGCCCTCCGCGCCCGCGCCGCACTCCTCGTCGTCCTCTGCGGACGCACACAAACACGAGCCGTCATTGTCAGTGTACCCGCGCCCGATCATTGGCGCTCTTTATTTGTGTTGTCTTCGCTCGAGCATCGCCGATGCTGGCCGAGATACGACTGACTCTCATTAACTAGATTATAACGTTTACCGTAGACATCGCTATATTGTAACTGATGTCATAATATTGTTACTGATCTTATTGTTAGTACAGACGTAACGGAGATAAGTATTAATGTTCTGCTAGGCGAGGCGGTTCACATGTTCACATGTGTTGTTGCATAATATTAATTATTACTGCATTTAAATTAGTCCAGTAAAACTAATTTGCATCTAACTAAGAAGCTTGAAAATAATGCTATCATATAAGTTAGAGCTTATGATGACATCCTAAGCTTTTAAGCACAAGTCCACACATAACAATTTTACTCTAATGCCAACAAAAATCATTTTTTACATAGGTATCTGATAACTAGCTATCATCAAACATTGACTTCTAACTCACTTTTTGGTATGTGATCATACGCTAGAAGATAGTAATAAGGCTTATGTAGGTACATTATGTTAGGCCTACCTAAAATACGTCATAGGGAGAAAACTTCAAGAGTAATAGGTTCGCATGATACATTATTACATAATATAAGAAAGTCATGTAAAGAGAACAGATATGAATGTGGGGATGGTTATATAGAGAAAGGCCAAAGATGAAATGTTTGGTATGTAAAGATAAGTATAAAGAAAAAAGCTAATGAGCAGATAGTGGCTAACAGACGAGGACGAAAAATGAAAACATGTTGTATTGAACTAGTAGGGTCTAACATGGTAAAGTCTCTCCTTTGCCATGTTAAAATGGCATCTTGCGTATATGCTGATACAAAAACATTGAAAAATGTAATTGTGGCGCTCTTGCTCAACGTATGAAACACCTACTCTACTGTCCTCAATGCCACGACGACGCGACGCCTGCCTGTACAACTAATGACCTAAACAAGTCTTTCCCCTTAGGATTCGCAGTTGCACATTAGGTACTTACGTAATGGGACAAAAATATCAGAGCAGCTTTAAGTACTTTTGAAATTTAAAAAATGGTCTACCATAATGTCTCGTTTAAATTAATATTTATTAAAATGTTTAGTGCATCAATATGTAACTTCGTATTATTCAACTTTTACATCCATAGTTTTAGTTTACTTTGAGAAAACGCGTTTTGTCAATGTTTTATCTCTGCAATGGTGGGCTATTAATACATTAATTGATCGAGCGAAGCGAGACTCTAAGTTTACTTGGGCCTTCAGCACTTTGTCCGTCCGTCCGTCTGTGAGAGGCATCTAGCGTCTAAACCTTATAAGCTAATGACTTCAAATTCTCAAAGAATATGTAAATCTACGGCCCAAAGCCAGAAATTACATTTTAAATTATATTAATATAAATATTAAGGGGGCATACCGTACATGTAAGTGAGGAGCAAAATATTTTTTATTATTTTATCTTCCCTTGTGGCATATCGTCAAAAAGAGATTGACAAGTAGAGCACGAAACCGGTTTAAAAAAAAATCTATGTTGGAAAATACCGATTTGGTGGGCCACCAAAGTCACTATTTTTAGATCTTTTTGTCTCGAGATTTATCTCAAAAATGGCTTCAAACTGAACGCTGAAACTTACGTATAAAATCCGTTATATTCTGTACTTAAACACAAATACAGAAATCAAACAATTATTATACAGAAAAAAGTTATAAGCAAGTAACCTTAAAAGTTTTTCTCTATTAGGCAAAATGTAAGCGCGAGATCTCAGTTCGGCGCGAACGACTAGTAATATTAATAACTAGCTGACCCGCCCGGCGTTGCCCGGGTAAACAAAAGCTTACACATAAACGCTTTCACACTTACAGCCCCACTCTAAAAGTACTATAAGTTGTGTCGTGGGGCCGTAAACAATTAACACCACACACACAACACTCACGTCATACCCAGAACCAGAAACATAAACTGCCCGTGGAGAAAAAACTTTTGTTATTGTGTTCCCACCGAGATTCGAACCCGCTGCTTTGAAGACGAACGCGCACTCATCTACGCCAGTGGGTAGTTCAAAGTTCAAAGATTCCCCCCACCCTGCGTCGCCCGGTTAAAAAATCTACACAAACACTTCCATATTCACAGCCCCACACTAAGTTCAGTGACTTGTAGCGTGGGGCCGTAAACATCCAAGATTCACAACATATTAAAAACCAGGAACACAAATTTCCTGTAGGGAGAAAACTTCTGTTACCATCGCGAATCGATCCCGCTGCTTTGAAGGCAAACGCGCACCCATTTACGCGAGTAGATAGTTCAAAGTTCAAAAGATGTCCGGCGTCGCCCGGTTAAAAAATCTACACATAAACACTTCCACATTCACAGCCCCACACTAAGTTCAATGACTTGTATCGGGGGGCCGTAAACATCCAAGATTCACAAAGCATTCACAACATACGCCAGCGAGCATTTCAAAGTTCAGGAACGACCCGCCCGGCGTCGGCCGGGTAGTTAATATTAAAAAACATACCCATAAACGCTTTCACATTCACAACCCCACACTAAGTTCAATGACTTGTATCGTGGGGCTGTAAACATCCAAGATTCACACAACATTTACAACATAATCAAAACCAGAAACACAAATTCCCGTGGAAAAACACCTGTGTTCCCACCGGGAATCAAACCCGGTGCTTTAAAGGCAAACGCCCACCTAACTACTCCAGCGGGCAGTTCAAAGTTCAATGATAAGATATAACCGACTAAACAAAAAAAAACAGTCGAATTTATATCCTCCTTCTTATGTAAGTCGGTTCAAAACATAGAGGTATGCCGGATTACGCAGTAACTTTTACATTCTGTGATCCACCGTTTTCACCCTCAAATAAACTTAACGATTTCTCCTAGACTATAGGTCCAAATTATATGCAGTAAAGAGCAAATTGCATCTACGTGAACTACGTAAGCCGATGAAATAGGTTTTTTTGATAAGGATTAATATTGAATACTTAAAAAAAGGCAACGAAATAGAAGCCGCAATTTTTATGTGCAGGAATACGTAGTACGTGTCGATAAATTTCTCACCCGTCCCGTTCACGTGACGGCTCCCGTGAAACTAATTTCACGATTTCTCATAGACTATTTATCCAAATGACATGCAGTAAAAAGCAAATTGTATCTACATGAACTACGTAAGACGATGAAATAGTTTATTTTGATAAGGATTAATACTGAATGTCTCAAAAAGCCAACTAAACATAGGCCGCTTTTTTTTCAGATTTTTATCAAAGAAAAGTATTTTTTCTGAGCTATACATACATGTTAGATATATGCTGTCGCGGACTTTTTTGCTCAAACTCATAAAGGCCAACATTTTTGCTATACATTGTATTCACCTATGTCTAACTGTTTAGTCAGCGTACGCCGATAAAGCGGAAAGTTAGCAAATTTTTCTCCGACTCGTCATACGAATATTATTATTTCGAACTGATAACTAACTTCTATCCCAACAAAACATAGCCTATGACACTCCCTGATAGTGTAGCTATCTATTAGCGAAAGAATTTTTGGAATCGGATCAGTAGTTTCAGAGTTTACCTTTTACATACAAACAAACAAACAAACAAACAAACAAACAAACAAACAAACTTTACCTCTTTATAATATTAGTATAGATAGCCCACCATTGCAGGGATAAAATGAAGGCTATGGGCCCGAGTATTATATTGTTGTTTTGGTTGTTGAATTAACCATTATATTTTAACGCATCGACATCAAACTTTAGATAATATTAAATCAGTGCTAGTTTAGTTAATTTATAGATGCTGCTAATGACCAATTTATTTTTGAATCTTGAAAGTTTATAACAACTAAACATTAGACTTGTTCGTGTAATTTGAAATGCGGGTGGGCACTTTATTGTAATAATATATAATTTTTTACCTATTGACATGCAACTTCTAAGGCTTTGCCTGTACATTGCCCAACAGACTAGAGGACTGTTTTTAAAACTATCTTATCTAACTAGAACACAATTTAAACATTATTAATATGTTACCATTAAGAGCTTTTTTCACACAATGTAAGTTTTTACACGTCATACGGGATTTATCAATTCGTGTTATATCGTGAAGATACCCCTAATATCGTGTAGGTAGATAACTCGACTGTAACAACTATCATTTTATAATTTGAGACGCGAAGTTTAGACTCCAAATATTTGTTTGAATCAAAGAGCGAGGGTTACAATACGATCCTTTCCTAACAAGTAGATCCCTCCCTTACTTTATAAGATGTTTTTTAAGTAGGATAGGTAGTAATAAATTGAATTAGGTAGGTAGGTATAAGTCCATGCAAACATGTAAGATGTTTTATCTTTTGTAAAACGTAAGCAATGAGTTGGTAGGTTACTCATTGCCTACGTTTTACAACTAATTAGTAATATTTATTTGATTATATTGTTTCTCTATTATCCTTCTAAATATTGATCCTACGTAATTATTTGCTAATTAAAATTTAGAGTTCAAAAACATAACTATTAAATAATGAGGTTTCATTCAAAGAAAACATGTAACAATTGAGATTAGACATAGGTAAACTAAGTAGCTAGGTTTGAGATAGTAGGTACCTATGTAATTAGGTAGGTAGCATGTACTTATGTTGCCCTAGTTTTACCAAACGTAGCCAAATAGAAAACAAAGCGAATTAGTAAAAGCAGCAAAGAAAAGCAGCATTGTAGAAGAAATTACGTACTTGAGAACCAATTGCATTAATGTAGCATGAAAAACTAAGTTTAAAGGAATATTACACGGAACAAAAAGTTGAAGAGAGATTGTTTACATTAATATGCAAAGTCTTCGAACGGCTCATGAATGGAATAATCGGTGTAAGATAACATCTGATAAAGTGTTCGGAATAGTATTGATAAGAGCCTCGACGACTACTAGTGTACGGCAGGTGGAGGCTCGAGCGCGGCCGCGAAGCACGCAGCGTGGTTCGCGGCGCGTCGTCGCCTATGTAAGTACCTTTCAAGTAGTTGTTGTTAACTTCCGCAAACAGCGCGTCCAGGTCGGTAGGCTCCGGCTTGGGCCAGCAGGGACCGCCGGCGGCGGCGGGCCATGGCTCGTGCAGCATGATGCGCGTGTGTACACTCGGGACTAGGACGAGCGACATGCACTCTCGGTGACGCTCGGACGCGGACTGCGGAGCGCCGCCGCCCGACCGTGCCCCGTGCCGTGACCCGCCGCCGCCTGCGTCCCTCCGCGCCCGGCCCGCCCTATCCTTCCCCGAAAGCTCGTTTCCCTTCCCTTTGTCGAATTACTTCATGACAAAGGGCCGTCAAATCTAATTTGACTGGGGTGGTTTGCATCGACATTGATGTTGTACTATGTACAGTACATACCTTTGTTCCTACTCTATCAGCATAGACATTCTGAATGCATGACAAAATATGTATCAAATATTTTCCTTTTAACCGAACACAACATTCAAGCGATTATACGAGCATTTTAGATTGAAACCGGAAGTTGGAATTTCATAGGTACCGCCTTTTTAGCACTTAGTCATTATTTATAGTATCGTTCTAACCGACTTAAAAAAGAAGAAATATTATCTTTGTTTTACTTAAGTTAAAGGAAATAAAAGTATATGTAAATATTTAATTTAATTTCTTTTTTTAATTTCGATTTATAGCCAACGTGGGTGAAGCCTCAGACTAGCACGTATTATTAATGCATACAACAATGCATTTGCCAAGTAAATAAGTAACGACGACAACAACATAAAGTCAAACTAATACAATTTATTATAAACAACATATTTGATCCATGTTAATATTATTATGTGCATTTAGCTTGCATCAAAATACCATTCACGCTTTAAAAAATCCTTTAGGTACGTAGTAACGTACATACCTGTAATTAAGTATAATCTTTTGTAACTACCCATTCAGGGCACGCAGGATAGGTAGTCGATACCTTTACGACAACACAACAAGTACCTACAGATCCTTTTATGTAGGTACTAATATTACCTATCGCACAAATTCCCGGGATACACCTGCAAACACTCTATCCATATACATAGTAGGTAGCTCATGAATGAAACTGCTGATGCGATAAACTAACCTCCACTGCCGAGCCACTTATCGCGCCTACTACGCGACGTAGATAGCGGCTAACTAGTAACCTACTGGCTATCACCTAATAACTGAAACGCCAATGATCGTTACACGATAAAGGTACCTGAATTTAAGAAACACAAACGCTCACAACACAAAAACACAAAAAGACTTGAGATGTTAGGTATCTCAGAACGAATCACGATGTTATGTCTGGCAGGTTAGACAGAAAGGAAATTGATATCACTACAGAGTAGCAATAACACGTATGACGACCTAATTTAAGTTATGTAGGGGTTGACGGCGGATTCACCTTCGGAGGCTATGTCTGGCGCGGCGGAGGCTGCAGGTTGCAGGCTTGCCTCGGTCGGAGACGGCGCATCTGGGCCGTCAGCTGATCGGCCACGCTGCCGATAGCGGCGTCCGCGTCAGCCGAAGATAAGCTATCACCCAGCACGTGCGGCGTCTTATCTCGCCGCCATCTCCCGACCTACGCTACCGCCACCGCCGCGGCCGTGAGCCGTGGGACGTGTACCGTACCCAACACCCACCACGACACCGACACAAACGGTCCTTTAGAAAGGTTAAGTTAATAAACTTTTGTTTCAATTTGCTCAAAAAAGTACATATCCTATTCGAAAGACTCTATCTACTAGTGAGAACATCTGGTGCAATGCGGCTATGGATAGACTCGTGGAAGACGGCTAAGAGTCAAAAAGTGGTACTGTTATACAAGGTTTTCCGGTTTTACCTCTGTTAAGCTTTAGCTTCTGGTTAGTCTTAAGGGGGGCGATACCAGAAAGTCTCCGAAAACGCGTGACTTACCTAACTAATTTCTCAGTATTTAAAAGAAAACCTATACATATTTGTCGGAATCTGTTTGATATATAAAGGAAACCTTCTTTTTAAATATACATAACATTTTTTCTCTGTGAAACTATTTCTGTCCTTTCGAGCACTTTCAAACACTCTTTCTACTATTTATATATTATTTATTATCATAAAACATTTCTAATCATATATTACATTAAACTAAAAACTAAATTTAAATTAACCAAAAAAACTATAATTAGATATAAATATGTACAAAACTTAATCTAATAGACCGCTACCATTAGGCAATGTACCCAAAATGCTGGCAGCATTGCCACGTTGAATGGCAATACTCAATCTCTGTCCAAATATTTGCCAGCATTTTGGTCACGAGTTGCTTGGACCAAACGCTTTGATAATTAATTTTAGATTGTATGTGCTCCCGGCCCCACGGTCCACGGTCCTAACGTCTCGCCCGCGCCGTCTTTGTGAGCCAGTGCGGTTCACGGTGGTCAGCTCTATTTCCGCTAGCGTAGTACGGCTCGCTGTATCGTAACTTCCGTATAATACATCGCTTTCGTAAGCATGTCGTGCGTACAACTACTATACCTGCGGACCGTTTGAAACAATTGTTGTGGGCGGCTGACCAGGTGGACCAAACACAGGTTAAGCTCTGAAGGATTTTAGTGAAGTAACGAGTTAGATGTAGGTAAATCATTAAAATTATAGTAGGTCAGCCAAATTAGCAAAGCGTTCTATGGCGAAATTGTAATAATTCATAACCAGACAATATACCGCGAACATAGAAAAAAAATTATTATGATGATCAAAACGATGACTTTATATTTTTTATTATTATGATTTAATTATGTTCTTTCTTTGACCCAATAAAAAAGCCGCCTTATTTTATCTTAAAAACATTAAATATTACTACCTAATACATAAAATAAAATTGTATGTGCCCAAATAACAAAGAAGAAAAGAGAATAATAATTAGTGAGTAGGTAATTGTAGTTCGGTCTATGTTTGGTTTTTTATCTCCAAACTGTACAAAACAAAAAAAATAAACGAATTTATATATATTTTGGTTGATTCATGTTGCATTATCGATAATAACATTTTGCATCCACTATTGAGGATATTATGTTGTTATTGTTTTTGCGCTACGTTTGCATAAATTGACATTTCCCCTTATAACTTCCTTAGTAAAATTTTGGTAGTCTTTTGAAATTAACTCCTTATTGTATTCCAGTTTTGAGACAATTTGCATGAAGGATTAGGTAAGAGGGAAAATGTACATATTTATTATATTTAATCGCTTAATAAGTTGTTTGGTTTTGGGTGTAGCATTGGAATGATAAAACAAAAGGTTTCTATAATCACACCAACACAACAAAACTCCAGCCTTGTTGCCGACGCTGTTAATGTTTGGCTAATTATTTATCAGGAATGAGCTAATGAGTTAGTGATGCTCTTTAGTAGATGTCGACGGCTGTTTGCGTTAGAACGATTAATCCATAAAGTTATTAGTATTGCACGTCGTAAAAATGTCCTCGGAGTGAATGGCGTGGCATGTGTGTGCACACAAATCATCGCGGCTGTGACGACGCGACGATGACGGCTCGTCTCACGGGAACTAATAAATTGTATCCTATTGATTACCCATAAAAGTGCTGTAAATCTTGTAGCAGTAATATTATCTGATGATTCCCGGTATCCACAGCCCGCTGAGCGTCGCTGCGGGGAAAAAACTATGTTGTGACAAGTTCGTCAGGAGACGCCCCGCGGCGAGCCGTCCGTCGATCATCACACACAAACAAACAACATGCTGCACTCACTGCAACGCGCAGTCTCGCACCGCGCATGCGCCGGCTCCTCCCATCGCATCCTCCTTATCTTTGAGTTGGGATTTTATTTTATGTTCATTATTATTGTTGCTTGTCAAAACAAGTGTGACATTATTTGTTTTTGATGGAATTTTATTTGATAAAACTAAAAATTATGCAGATTAAATATAATCTGTCTAAATACTATTTCCATTGGATGCTGCTGTTTCTTTTTAAACTTTATTGATATTGAAGTTAAGTGGTATTTGCAGCACTAGATTTATGCTAATTTATGCTATCTATGCTATGTTTTCATGCTAATATTAAAAATCCAAAAGTTTGTGTGTTAGAGTGTAAATGTGTCAGTATGTTTGTTCCCTCTTCACGCATTAATGGCTGAACGGATTTGAATTAAATTTGGAATGTACATAGCTTATACCTAGGATTAACATTAGGCTACTTTTTAACTCGATAATAGAGTGTGAAGCCGCGGGGCACGGCTAGTCTTTAATGAATTTCAGTGGTGTTTTTTTTGTTAGTAAAAAGGTTTTGAGATTGATTTCGTAACTTATAAAACCTGTAATTTGGCCGAAATATAATTTTAAGATATCCACCATGTTTTTTTAAACGTAGTACTTAAACCACACACTCGTTACACGAAGTTCGAATTTTTGTGTTTTGTAGGTGCCGAACACATTCACATAACACACAATCACACTCAGAACCAGGAACAGAAATGTCCCCTGGCGGAAAACTTGTACCAAACGCGAAACCCGCCCCGAATCCCAGTAGTCTTACCAAATACTCTTGCCAGTTAAACTACTGCGAATTTTCTTCCCAATAGTCTTACTAGTAAGACCACTGGAAACTTTGTACCCAGTAGACATACCAGTAAAACAAAACTCCCAACAGTCCTACTCTTATGTGATATATATACAACCTAAATAGTGAACTTGAATGTATGACCCAAGATTAAGCATTTGTACCCGCTGTTTTATTTTGTTTAGTAAGCAGATTCTCAACCAACTACATTAGTGGGCACTTACACAATATAAATATGAATGGATTAATTTATTCCCACGTTCTCTATCCCGCGAGAAAGATTTCAGCCCCTTACTTTAGCATCTTAGTATGCTAATCTTTTGAGCTCAGATTAAATTATATAAAGTAACTATTGACTGCGCTGATTCATGGGTTATTCGTTTTTACTAAATCTCTAGGAAATTAAGTCTAATGAAGATGACGACCCAGTTGGCGCAGTGGACAGGTGCCCGCCCTCTGCGCCGTGGGTCCTGGGTTTGATTCCCGGCAGGAGCACAAATTCCTTCCCAAGGGAAATTTACATAACATAAACTCTTTCACACTCACAGCACCACACTAAGTAGCCGGAAACATCCACATCGTGCACGAGGTCGCGGCCGGAGCCGTGGCACAAATTTTCCATGGGGAGAGTGCTTGTGGTCCCCCCGGGAGTCGAGCACGATACCCCTGCTTGGAGGGCAAACGCTCGCCCAACTGAGCCAATGGGCAGTTCAGTAGCATACTCTGGGACGGCATGAGATACTACTACAGTATTATTCACCTTACCACACTTTCGCCTTCTTACCGTTGGATCTGCGTTGTGGGTGCGGATGTACTTGGTATATTTAGAACAGCAGTTAAGATAATTAGAATAAGTCTTTTGTTACATTAAGTTTACTTGATTTTTTTATTAATTCTGTCCTATTCTATCTATTATTTATATTTATTTATTCTATATTATTTACTATTCAATTATTTATTTATTTTAATATATGAGCCACTGAATCTCTGGACACAGGTTGTCCTAGTGCCATCACTAAGACGACCCCCAGTTCAGGGATCTTTAATAAGCACATGTTTCTTATTTTAACTGTTATGTAAAAAAACTAAATGTGTTGTTCTTATTTTGTAAACAAAAAAAGCTTTTTATTTATTTTATTATAATTTATTTATTTATTATTTATATTATGATTCGATGTTGGAAAGAAAAGTGATCGTCATTTAATGTTATAGATCATTTAATTGATAAGTTGCCAAGATAACTTCATTAGCGAATGTCGGAATTAATACATAATATAATTAATGTAAAAGTCTTGATGAGAGTTTGTTGTTCAATTACGCCAAAACTACTGAACGGATTTGGATGAAATTTGGCACACAGATTTCGATTGATGAGTTTATTGCCTAGAATAACACATGAGATGAGACTTTTTACCTTTTACGTGGACGAAGTCGTGGCCAGAATTTTGTTATAAAAAAATTTAATTAGTTGTTCCCTGCGGCTTCGTCCGCGTAAGGTAAAAAAATATGGGATGAAATTTAATGACCACCAAAAAAAACAATCGTTGCCCTAAACAGCCTCATCCAAAAAAAATATAATATGTACAAATAAATTAAACCTGTACCAAAATCTTTCGGGCTATTTAAGTCATGCCTGCACTACAAAAACTTTTCATAACCCAAAAAGGCAACGCGTGCACCAAATTTTTACTATACTAGGTATACTAGGGGTATAATTTAGATGGCACCAAAAATTTAATAAAATTTCCTGTGACAGAACCGAATCGGATAACAGTAGGTTAAGGTTATTTTTTTTAAAATAATTAATATAAAAATATTTATAATACGAAAAAAATGATTTATAGTAACATATTTGGATGAAATTTTAAAATAAAATGCGAGTACATATTTGGTGCATGCGTGGCCTTTTTGGGTAGCTCAGCAATTACTCTGAAGATACTTGCCTTTTTTAGGTTAGCAGACTTTTCGCTTATTGGTGATAATTTCATATTAAAATTGGGATTAAATTCTGGTAAGTACTTACGATTTTTTGGGCGTTATATTTCATTATATCTGGTGATTGCTTAAACCTAAGCCAAAAAAGATTATTTATCTGATCGAATTGTGAATCTTAACCATTCTTGAATCCACCTGTACACACAAAAAAAAATCAGGTCCAGCCGTTTAGAAGTTCATATTAAATGTAGTACTATGAATCGGGTTTTAGTCATAACTTCCTAATAACTAGGTATACCCTATTTAGCTACTAGCCGTAGCCCGCGGCTTCGCCCGCTATTATCAAGTTAAAAAGCAGCCTATGTGTTAATCCTATGTATAATCTATGTACATTCCAAATTACATCCAAACCCGTTCAGCCATTAAAGCGTGAAGTGGGAACAAACATACTTACACACTTACACATTTACACACATGCGTTCGGATTTATTATATAAGTAGGATGCCTTTGAATCATTTCAAACTACTCAATATAGGGTACAACTTAACTGTACTAACGTAAATATTTCCATAATACCAGGACCAGGAGCACAAATATCCCGGAAATTGTGCTTCTGAATCGAACCCGGCCAACTCATAGTTTGCATACACGTGGGTAGAGTACGTAGGTACTGTGCAGGCACATTGCAAGCGCACCACATATTCACACAATGTGCGGCGCGGACGCGCTATGTGCTCGCGGCCGACCTCGCCCTCATCACACCACACATTGTTAGCTGGTCAGTATAAACATCGTTACATTTATTGTGAATAACCTTTGGTACGTCCGTCAGCGCAGCGGTTACTCCTCGTTAACGAGGACGGTCGTTAGCAACCGAACGGTTCAGGTTTTAGTTGACAAAGTAAACAAACTGGTCATTTGTGTCTCATGTCGTGCAGATTTATACTAAATTAGTTCATCCGATCTATGTTCTCTAATTCTGATTCATAACACAATATGTATTACTAAAATACATTTATTGTAACATATTAGGATAGGAAGTTTTCTATAGTTACCATGCATATGGCATATTGAGAAGAAAATTGTGTGCTATGGTATAAAGCACAGAATAGCAGTTTATTCACACATCCTTACCGTAACAGACATAGACGGGAATTCAAAAGGACAGGGAATTGATATTCCGTAAGTTCTTTTGTACCTGTGTTGTGTAAAACTTTCACTATGTGATGTGGGTACGAAATAAACAAAATAATGTATCCTAACTAATACGAGTAGTAATGTCTTTACTAAAGCAACGACCATTTAACTTTTGTTGATGGTAGTAGGCTCATTTTAAAGTAGTCGCTAATGACTCTACCACCATTCTCTGCCACTCTAGATAAAAGATAGCTATTGGAGTATTTTAAATTATTTATTTTTAAAAAGTGACTATTTCATAATAGACACTTATTTAAGGACAATGACAAAATGTGGCTGGCTGCACATGTAGAGCATTACACCACATTAGGTCATTTTCTAAGTATATAATAACGCAATATGCAAAACCAAGAACTTTTAGGTAGGTACGATATTTCAAAAAGTACTGATCAGATCTTGATCTAATTTTAATGAGACCAATAAGAAAGTAACATCTTTCAAACTAAAAATTTTTTTCGAAATCGGCTCGCGTGGAGATAAGTCATGAGGTAACAAATATTAAAAAAAAAAAAAAAAAAAAAACAATTCGCCTTGAGTTTTTGACCTTTTTTGGGAAGTCGGTAATAAATGAACACTTTCAAACTTATACCATACTATACCTACAAAGAGTAATGTCGTTGGTGACGAAAACATTCATATCACAGATACAATCACACCCAGAACCATAAACACAAATATCCATACGGATATTCGTGTTGTGTGTGAGATAGTCGTGTGTGGAAAAAAGCTTGTGTTTCTCAACGGGAATCGAATTCAATACCAATGCTGAGAAAGCTTGTGTTTCTCACCGGGAATCGAACTCAATACCAATGCTGAGAAAGCTTGTGTTTCTTACCGGGAATCGAACTCAACACCAATGCTTAGAAAGCTTGTGTTTCTCACCGGGAATCGAACTCAATACCAATGCTTAGAAAGCTTGTGTTTCTCACTGGGAATCGAACTCAATACCAATGCTTAGAAAGCTTGTGTTTCTCACTGGGAATCGAACTCAATACCAATGCTTAGAAAGCTTGTGTTCCTCATCGGGAATCGAACTCAATACCAATGCTTAGAAAGCTTGTGTTTCTCACCGGGAATCGAACTCAATACCAATGCTTAGAAAGCTTGTGTTTCTCACCGGGAATCGAACTCAATACCAATGCTTAGAAAGCTTGTGTTTCTCACTGGGAATCGAACTCAATACCAATGCTTAGAAAGCTTGTGTTTCTCACCGGGAATCGAACTCAATACCAATGCTTAGAAAGCTTGTTTCTCACCGGGAATCGAACTCAATACCAATGCTTAGAAAGCTTGTGTTTCTCACTGGGAATCGAACTCAATACCAATGCTTAGAAAGCTTGTGTTTCTCACTGGGAATCGAACTCAATACCAATGCTTAGAAAGCTTGTGTTTCTCACTGGGAATCGAACTCAATACCAATGCTTAGAAAGCTTGTGTTCCTCATCGGGAATCGAACTCAATACCAATGCTTAGAAAGCTTGTGTTTCTCACCGGGAATCGAACTCAATACCAATGCTTAGAAAGCTTGTGTTTCTCACCGGGAATCGAACTCAATACCAATGCTTAGAAAGCTTGTGTTTCTCACTGGGAATCGAACTCAATACCAATGCTTAGAAAGCTTGTGTTTCTCACCGGGAATCGAACTCAATACCAATGCTTAGAAAGCTTGTTTCTCACCGGGAATCGAACTCAATACCAATGCTTAGAAAGCTTGTGTTTCTCACTGGGAATCGAACTCAATACCAATGCTTAGAAAGCTTGTGTTTCTCACCGGGAATCGAACTCAATACCAATGCTTAGAAAGCTTGTGTTTCTCACTGGGAATCGAACTCAATACCAATGCTTAGAAAGCTTGTGTTTCTTACCGGGAATCGAACTCAATACCAATGCTGAGAAAGCTTGTGTTTCTCACCGGGAATCGAACTCAATACCAATGCTGAGAAAGCTTGTGTTTCTTACCGGGAATCGAACTCAACACCAATGCTTAGAAAGCTTGTGTTTCTCACCGGGAATCGAACTCAATACCAATGCTGAGAAGCTTGTGTTTCTTACCGGGAATCGAACTCAACACCAATGCTTCGAAAGCTTGTGTTTCTCACCGGGAATCGAACTCAATACCAATGCTTAGAAAGCTTGTGTTTCTCACTGAGAATCGAACTCAATACCAATGCTTAGAAAGCTTGTGTTTCTCACTGGGAATCGAACTCAATACCAATGCTTAGAAAGCTTGTGTTCCTCATCGGGAATCGAACTCAATACCAATGCTTAGAAAGCTTGTGTTTCTTACCGGGAATCGAACTCAACACCAATGCTTCGAAAGCTTGTGTTTCTCACCGGGAATCGAACTCAATACCAATGCTTAGAAAGCTTGTGTTTCTCACTGGGAATCGAACTCAATACCAATGCTTAGAAAGCTCGTGTTTCTCACCGGGAATCGAACTCAATACCAATGCTTAGAAAGCTTGTGTTTCTCACCGGGAATCGAACTCAATACCAATGCTTAGAAAGCTCGTGTTTCTCACCGGGAATCGAACTCAACACCAATGCTTAGAAAGCTTGTGTTTCTCACCGGGAATCGAACTCAACACCAATGCTTAGAAAGCTCGTGTTTCTCACCGGGAATCGAACTCAATACCAATGCTTAGAAAGCTTGTGTTTCTCACCGGGAATCGAACTCAACACCAATGCTTAGAAAGCTCGTGTTTCTCACCGGGAATCGAACTCAATACCAATGCTAAGAAAGCGGACGTATCTAAACCAACGGGCAGTTCAAATATACTTTACACTAACTCAATCAATGTAGTTATCATGTTAATTTGATATAAATTTTATTAGCCACATATTGTATTTTATTTATATATAATGTTATTATCTATAAATAAAACTAAACTAAAATTATGTAATACAAGTCATCGAGCTTCTAGATAACTCAAGTGCTCAAACCCACTAACAGTGGGTAGCGTTACCATAATGCTGGCGGCATTGACTCTCAGAATTGCAAAGCTAATACGTTGAGCCAAATAAGTACCAGCATTTTGATCACGCGTCGCCTCAACCAGGCGCTCTTATAAATTTTTGAAAATAAAATGAGCTCCCGGTCCCCACGGGCCCAGTGTCTCAACGCCAAAAGGCTCAAATATGTAACCCCTGCCGAGGTTTCCATATTTTCGCCGTTAGCGGTGCTCTTCCAAAGTTACCGCGGCGCCAACCCCATTCTGTGTTTCAGGAAGATGTGAAGGAGCTAAAGTGTCGATACAGGTTGCATCCCACACTAAGGCCGTCCCATCTTCCATGGAATTAAAATCATGCCGTCTTCACCATCGTCACGCATCAGACCATTCGGTTCGAGAATGACAAATATAGGAATAGGCAATTGGCCCGTAGATAGCCCATCCATAAATTGAAATGTGCTTCTGCTTATAATGTTTGTGTTATTTATGATTTTGTATAAAATTATGTAAAAAATTTGGTTGGAATAATTTATTTACTATTAATGAATTATTTCTTTTTTAGTATTTTTACGCTTAACATTTCACATCAGCCAAATAAGACAAAACATTTATTATATTAAGTATAGAAAGGTTCAATGAGTAAAGGGGTGATTACTGTTAAAATAAATTATAGAATATGGATAAAAATAAGAGATTTTTTAAGAAGTAACGATAATACCAGGAACTATTACTAATGACATGCGCGTCCTGCTATACCTACTGGTGTTAATAATGGTATATAATTGTTAATCTGCTACAATCCCGGGTACAGTGGGAAATACTCGGGAACAATGGGCAATTGGGCAGATAGCCGGAACCGGGTCGGCAGCGAGGGTACGTGTGAGTCAGGGCGGCGGAATGCCGGCCAGCGTAGCTCATGTGCATGCGCATAGTTGCAGCTGGCATACTTCAACTAGAATTATTGTTGGTGTCGGTATGTACCTATTGTTGGTATCGGTATGTACACACAAGTTTTGAAGCTCGATGGCTAAGGTCACGGTGCATGCCGACGCGGACCGTGTGAGGAACTGGCACACACCGCGCCACCCTTGCCCTATGCTGCCCAACTATGCCGTTTAGCTTAAACGGCATATTCTTGAGTCGTGTTCTCCCATGAAACTCTTGAGGTCTACAGAACAACAATCGTGGTTTCTTTTGAGAACCAAATATTGACCGGCGAGCCAAAAGGCAGTTTCGGTCACCGACGCGACGTAAGGTAGTAGGCCTACCGGTATACTTTCTATACTCATACATAGAATCATACATAGAAGCTAGAGCACAGCTGGCCGCTATTCTCAATGGATCGCTGGATCAATTACTTGCCTATCTAGAAAAAAAAAATCAGTATGCAATGCAAATGCTACTATTACTAGATTGGTACGATTGCATACTTGTTCAAGAGGTCCCCTACTTTCTAATTTAGACATTGTTAGTTTTTTAATAAGGTGTTGTTGTTATTTTATTTTTCAGGTGCTTTGTAGGTTATTTATTCGATTATTTTGATATTTTTTACTATTTATAATTTATTTTTTATTATCAATCCATCAGCCATGTCATTAATATCCATTCAGTTTACTTAATAACAAATGTATAAAGTGTTAACTAACTGTTATACTTACATAATTTTAATTATTTTGAATGACAGGATTATTTTGTCTTCTCCTAATTAAATTAAGTTATATTCATTCAAACAATGAAATTTCCCTTATAGTTGATTTCCAACCAATTTTTATAGAAGTTGACTTTTTTTAACTTACGTTTTTTTAGTATAAATCATTTGACAAACACAAATACAATTTACGAAATAAAAAATAATTATAATAATTAATAAAAAAAATTGCCAAATATTTTTTTTCTCTTTAAAAAAGAGAAAAAATAATGTAGACCTCTCATTGCCAATACGACTTAAATTAACTGTAGACACACTTGACTTCCTATTTACACTATCTTCTAGTAAAACATGTCACATCTCGGCAGTGACAGTGACACATCATATGGTGTTCGTGGTACAACATAAACCAAAAAAAAATGATATTAAAATTGTAACTATGAGCCAAAAACCTAGTGGCTTTGGTTCATCAAAATGGATATCATAATATTATGAAACTACTCCTTAACGCCAAATATAAAGATACGTGTATAGCTAACTATTTATGTCTTGTAGGTAACTTAGTTCTTTGCTGAACATAGTTTTAGTTTAGTTTTAGGAAATATAAGCCATTGGCCCGTACTACCGCCTACTATAGAATAATTATAAAGGTAATTGTACCTGCCCGACTTTAGACTGTGTCCCAAGTATAAGGTACTTAGGTGTAACCATGGACGCCAGAATGTCTTGGAAACCTCACATTGAAAGCCTTAGTAAAAGAGTACGTATATTAATTTATGTTTTCAAGCATCTTCGGGATGTGGCAGATAGAAAACTAACTATAAGTGTATATAATGCACTTTGTAGGTCCTTATTAACATATTGCAATACATCATGGGGTGGCGCATGTAGCAACCATATGATAGCATTAGAACGTGCTCAACGCGCTGTCCTAAAAGTAGCAACTTTTCGGCCGTTTATGCATTCTACCTCTGAACTCTATAGGGATTGTGAGGTGTTAACGGTTCGTCAATTAAGCGTTTTAAATCATATACTGACCCAACATAAGAATACAACCCTAATAAAAGACTCTTACATTCACAAAAGAAGAAAAGATAGGGTCTTTAATAAACAAAAATGTAACTCGCAACTGGCACATCGCCACCACTTCTTTTTAGGACCTTTTCTGTACAACAAAGCGAGTAAAAAGATAGAGCAACTTGTAACATTTAATTCTCGAGAAGCCAAACTTGCAATAACTGCCTGGCTGGAAACCCTCAGCTATGACGAAACTGAGAAACTATTAAAAGTTATTCAGTAATGAAAAACACACAACACTCACACACACACATACCACAAAACCACACACACATACACACACTACTACTTTTAACTATATAATATTTAATTTAAATTTTAGTAAATTCCTAACTATTTATATATATGTATATATATTTGTTAAGTATATCTTAATCAAACTAAATTATTAACCAGTGGCTAACATACTACAGCAATTTGTACATTGGAGATTATGTAGACACATACAACACAAGATTTACTATTAGTGTAGGTTCTACGTGTCATACAACCCTAAATAAATGTCATTACAAGCCAATTAATTTAGCTTCGTGATCATATGTGTGTCCTGCGTTTGTTATTTGTAACTTGTACTTATATGTGAATAAATATTATTATTATTATTATTTGTAATTTAAAAAATAAAAAAATAACATAGCTAACTAACACAATGACATGTGGTAATAAAATATTATAGAAATCATGATTTTGATTATGACAGTCTAATGGAAAGACGAACAACGAAGTTATCTTAGTTCGTTTTTAGATCTTAAGCATAGTAGAAATGTATTTCTACTATGTCTTAAGGCTCAGTATTCTAATCAGTCTAAATAAATTCTATAGTGTATAATAGTATAATAGTGACTTTGAAAGTCGAGACCCGTTAAAGGTCTAACTTTTCTAATAATGAGTCAAGAGTCACATGTTCCACATTACAATTTATTTGACTTATTTTTCTGCAGTATTCAGTTTTGCGGCATTTTTGTTTTTTTATTTCATTTCGCATTATTTCTTTAGTTAAAGTTGCTGTACGATTACATAAGAATTTTGTCACTTATTATAAGTATTGAAAATTTAGGTGAGAATTTAGGTAGGTTGCTAACAACGTTCATTCGAAAAGAAACATGTAACCTAAAGTTGATTGTCAAAACGCTATTCAACGATAATTTATCGATACCCCATTTGACTGAGATGGCGATAAACAATTTTTTGTTGAAAAAAAATAAAATTGACGAATTTATTATTTTTTACCGACTTCCCAAAAAAGGAGGAGGTACTCAAGTCAACTGTATTTTTTTATATGTGTTACCTCATGACTAGAGCCGATTTCGAAAAAAAAATTAGTTTGAAAGCTGGTGCTTTTCATTTGGTCCCATTGCAATTTGATCAAGATCTGATATCTAGTTTTTGAGTTATTGTCAATAATACGTGTTTAATACATTAAATCTGATCAAGGTTCCGAAGATAAAGCGGTGAAGTCGGTTTTTTATTTAAAGCTTTGTTTGCGTTCAATTATTTGCCATCATCTGGCTGTCGCCATATTGAATTTTGATTACTGTCATGTTTTTGGTGACACTCGCACGATTAAGGCAAATAGATTGACAATTAAGAATAATCAAAATCAGCCCACGTTTTTAGAAAGCCACCAAGGAACAAACATATATATGTATGTCTAGGCTAATAAACACATTATCCTCGGTTGCGTCGCACAGTCGGGTAAAAATCTAAATATTTCGCTTCTCATATTCTTTATTTATTTCGCTTCTCATACTTTATGATTTGCACAACTTTAAGAGTTGAATATTTAATATATTTGCTAAGCCAACTTCATCTTCGTCACTTTCCATCGGGTGAGATGGATGCTATCAAGTAATAAAAAGCCCTCTTAGCTTTTGTCAAATGGAGAAGTAGCATTGCGAAGAGTTCAACATCTGAATAAGTGGTATGGACGCGCACTGTTTAACCGCTAATGCGCGGTGTAGGTGTACCTTCGGCGTAGGTACCGAGTAAGCACGAGCTACGTTACTGCAGATTATATTCGCGAAATGCTCAATCTGCCATTCGGCATGCACATTACATTTTATTGCAGCCGCTCCGCCTGAACTATGCATTGTTACCGCGCGCCGGACGCGCGCCAACGTTTCTATTTTAACAAATACCATATCGAATAGCTTCAGTGGCTCGTTACGACGTGCTTGACAATAATAATAATAATAAATCATCCCATCTCTGTGTGCTGTCCCCGGGCGGGGGAGGGGGGGGGCAGGGGAGGGGGAGGGAGAGATTCAAATAAATAATATTGATATGAAACGAATAGTTTCGAGCTCGGGGCCGGAGGTCGGCCGCGCCGGTTCAACGTTATCAGCGGCGCCCCCGCCCCGCGCCCCGCGCGCCCCCCCGTCGCCCTCTCCGCCAGCTCTCGATGCGCGCACGTTCACTCTACCAGCGCTGCTCGACTTTCTGTCCGATCGATAAATTGTTACATTCTTATGCTCATCATCAAACCCCAACAACCCCGTCGTAGAGCCTACGACGAGCATCGATACAAGTTTCCATGTTGTTTCATCTATATTATAACAGGAGTGTGCCAGTTTATTTGCTTGTTCGAGGTTCTAGCATCAGGAGCGGGCGGATCATCATATTATTAATTATTCTGAACTGAGCATTCATCATTCAATGGTGGCGGTCCGAGCGCGGCGGCGTAGCATATCTACACTTAGTCGATAATAGAAGCATTTTTTGTAACATACTTTGTACTGATACTGTTTTGTTAGAATACTTTGAATGGAAAGGGTTAGTGGCAAAATCCCTGAAATTGCAGCTCTTAAGGGGATTCCGAATGTGTCTAAGTATCTTCTGAACAATAAATACTATTCTATATTCTATATGAATCATTGTTCTGGCATACCGATTCACTGTGATTATACCGACTTTGGCTTAGAGACAACGCACACTTTAACCGCTGGTCGTAGAGACTTCAAATTTGGAGGGTACATTTTTCTACGTAGTCTACGTAGTTTGTAGGTTTTTGGGTATATAGAAAATTCTACCCCTAGGAGGGTTATATGGGGTGAGAACGTTTATAAAAGTTCTTTGAACATATAGATAAGGATGAAAATTAGTATTTGAGTAGTATTGGTATTTGAGAAGTTCATTAAAAATAAATTATTTAAACGCAAGCAAAGCTTAAATAATAAAACGCAAGCAAAGCTTAAATAATTAAACGCAAGCTAAGCTTAAAAAAACCGACTGCATCGCTTTATCTTTAGAACTTGTTCTTCTATCGTTCATGTAATACCAAGTCGGTTAATTTATTCAGTCTCTAGTCAAGGGTCCTTCTGTCTTAAGTTATTACGTAATTAACAACACCTTATAGTGACCAAATCAATATTAAAAATCTTTTATGTTTTAAATAAATAGAATATCATATCATATCAAAGGCAATCGCACTAATCTAATTTAATATAATATGTTTTACTTGTGAGATACGTTGTGTTTTATGCGATGTATATTTTAGTATTTCCCTGATTAAACACTAATTTTATTTTCTAAATTTGAAGCTTCTATGTCAGCTAGAAGTGCCTTACAGTTTTGATGATCGGTCAGTCAGTCAGTGAGTGAGTAACATAATTAAGAAACTTTGACTAGTTATTATTCTTAAACTACTGGTTGAAATTAAATGAAATTTTAAATACAACCTGTTTATACAATGCTTGTTTGGTCACAATTCAGGCTTCTAGTTTTATCCACAACGAAGTTAAAGGGGGGTGAAAAATGGCCTGAACTGCTTCGAGAAAAGGATGGTATGGCCGTGCCGCTTTTTCGCTCGAATTGGCGGGGGCACTGCCATGCCCCCAGATTAAACACGCACTATTGACGATAACTCAAAAACTACTGATCAGATCTTGATCAAATTTAATTGGGACCAATGGGAAAGCACCAGCTTTCAAACAAAAAAGAACATCAAAATCAGTTCACGTGGAAAGAATTAATGAGGTAACATAAAAAAGAAATACAGTCGAATTAAGTACCTCATCCTTTTTTGTAAAGTCGGTAAAAAAACGTTATCATACATATATCACAAATATGTTTTGCCAGGGATGCATTAAGGTGGTGCATTGGGGAATGACAATTAATATGGAAAAAAATGTGTTGAAGTTAAAGTCATATAAATTGTATCTGAGAAGTAAAATGAAAGGTAATCTTATTAATAAGTAAAAAACAGTAAATTAGAAATGACTACTCTAAGGCGTAGTCATATCTGTAATTATCATACTAATATTATAAATCGGAAAGTTGGGTTATAAATGTGTTAGTAAGTATGTTTCGTTTTCTATACATAGGCTACTTTTTAACTTAATTAACGGGCGAAACCGTGAGGCACGGCTAGTACTTAAAAAAAACAAGTGGCAAAATCAAAATTTTGATAAAACCTCCGACGACGCTCTATCTGAAAAACAGCTGCACCGATTTTCATCAAACATAGCTAAGAACACTCTCGACAAATTCACCCTTCAAACAAAAAAAACAAATTCAAAATCGTTCTATCTGTACGGGAGCTTAGATGTCACAGATACACACACACGTCAAATTTATAACACCCCGTCGTTTTTGCGTCGGGGATTAATAAACCACTCCCGCACCCGCTGACAAGAACTCAAAGAAACGATTTAGTTTTATAATTGCTGAATAATTACAAAACTAAATAATTTCTTTCGTGGTGTAGCACAGTATAATTGAAGGTCGTCAGCATACATATGGTACGGGCTAATTATGTTGGTATTTTGAATCTTTAGTTTTGTTAATTTTATATCGCGAATAAATAGCTGTGAAAAAACCGGGTTCACCACTTTATCTTCGGAACCTTGATCGGATTAAATGTATTAAACATGTATTATTGACGATAACTCAAAAACGACTGGTCCGATTTTGAACAAATTTAAATGGGATAGTAAGGATAATAAGTTATGAGGTACCTAACACATATAAAAAAATACAGTCAAATTAAGTAAGTACATTCTTCCTGTTGTTTAATTTATGGTTAAATTACATAAAATGCACAAGGTGGTAAATTGTAAAGTGTTCATTTGTTTTGTTTAAGGTAGAACTTTGTCATTTTAAATCCAACACAACTAACGAGATGGCGTTGGCGACGAGTTAGCTCGCGGTGGTGTCGCTCCGTGACCACTAATAGTTTTGACCGATTTAATGCAATAAAGACTTTGCTTTTGAACCTGACTTTGGTTTTAGGGTTTTTGGGTTACTTTCATGAGTGCCTCTTCTCTTTCATGAGAGGCCCATGTGAATAAACGATTTTGATTTTGATTTGATTTTGATTTTTGTGGGATGTGAATGTTTCCGGCACCCACGATACAACTTAGTGTGGGGCTGTGAATGTGAATGCGTTTATTATTTGTTATTATCATAAAAAAATAATGCATTATATGAAATTGACACAAATGATTCTCTCAATTCAATAATGTAAATATTAACTTGCCGGTCTCCCCGCACTGAAATCTCGCGTCTAAATTTTTCCTTATTAGGTAAAATGTAGAGGCAAGATTTATTATCTATTTATAATTATTTTTAATGTTACTTGTTTTTAACTTTTAAAAATAATTGTTAGTTATCTGTATTTGTTGATTTATTTATAGGATACAAGGCATATTTTATGCAAGTTTCAACTTCATATAAGCAGTCGTTTTTGAGATCGACTCCGGGAAGAAATTTGTCCAAAATCAGTTAGGTACTTTGATGTCCTACTAAAAAGTTAATATCTACAATAAAAGTAATGGTTTCGTACTCTACGTGTTGTGTGTTGTTCTCAACGATATATTTTGACTAAGGCATATTTTGCTTATATATACAAAAAAATATTTTGCTTATATGGTTGCCCCCTCAATGTTTTCTTCTATATCCCTTTAATTGCCATTTTGGGCTATATCTTTATATATTCCTTGAGTATTATGGTATCTTTATTTTTCCATGCTTTTATCTATATTTTGGAGTTATGTAAATTTGTACGAAAATAGCCACGATTATATACGGCGCAAAAAGACCAACCAAATCAAAAGAAAGAGATACGTCATACAAACAGGTAGATAATGCCCACTTCCCGCCTCGAACATCATTCAAAAGGACCATTAGAGATGTCTATTAGAATTAAAAGGCAATTTATTTATATTAGAAAGGATATGTATTTTTTATGTTACAAGTCACGCGTCTAACTATAGCCCTTATAAACAAATAAATTGACGAACACTATACGGGCTTCCTTTCTTTAAACTGTTGCTGTGCCCAACAAGGCCTGTAATGTAACGTAACGTTTACATTATACCATCTCATGTACCTATTTACAGAATTAATTCAAATGTTATAGAAATTGAATTTTTAAGTTTGTTTGTCTGTGTTTATGCTTGGCTATTTTTTATTGTTTTTTTGGATGGTTTTTTATTATGAATAATGTATTTTTTTATTTAAACTTTTTCGTTAATGAGACTTCATCATCATCATCAGCCTGTTATAGCTACTGCTGGGCATACTAGACCCAATCTAGAAAACCACACCGTAATTTCCTTACAATTCCACTTTACTGCCGCCACCCTTTTTCCTATGTCTCTAACCTTAGTTCGGTTTCGGATTACGGTGTTGCGGATACGCTCTTGTAATTTTATGCCGCGCACGGCGCGCTCCATGGCCCTTTGTTTTTTTCATATACATATTGTATCTGTATAATGTGTATTTATTTATCTATAAGTTTCGTGTCTTTTATCGCTGTTCTGACACGCGTGATGTCATACATGAGTTCCGCCTGAAAACTAGTTACTGGATGGGTAGGTGGGTCCTGCCTACCTACTTACCTAGTTATATGCTGAGTCGGAACCTCTTGGTGACATCACGCGGCGTCATATTGTTATTTTTGTATTTTGTATGTGTTTTGTCTTGTTTTATGTACATAATGTAACGCTCATGAAGATCTTGCAGTATGTTCTGAAGATCGGTAGTACTCTCATCAAACAATACTACTAGATCATCCGCAAATCTAAGGTTAGATAGGAAGACACCATTGATATTATTAATACCTGTATGTACCCATGCGAGGGTCTTCATTGCGTCTTCTAAGACGGCAGTGAAGAGCTTGGCTGTTATTGTGTCTCCTTGCTTTACTCCTCTTATGATTTTTATGTGGTCCGTTACGGCATGCAGCCGGAGCTGCATTGTCGCAGAGTTGTAACGCTCCCGCAGAACTTCCACATACCGACTGTCAATCCCGCAGCGATGGAAAGAGTTCAACACGGCCCAATGTTCAACACTGTTGAACGCTTTTTCGTAATCCATGAATGCCTAGCTTACTTATTATGCGATTATATAAGAATTTTATGATAGCTTTATTATACCTCAGTATTGAAAATTTAAGTGAGAATACATACATAATAATATGTTGATAAACTCTTTTTCGCGTCGCGCAGTCGGATAAAAAACAAGTCAAATTAATTCTAATCCGGAACATAATAATATACATTAACAGTTGCAACTTATTATTAGAAAGATTTGTGTCGGTCTACATTTTTCATCGGTATCGCCTGTTAAAGTCGCATTAGAATGTTTTCATTTGTTTTATGCAGTCGTTTTTTCTATTTATTTTTTTATTAGGTATAGTATGTGTTGACTGATATCTAATATTTCATACCTTAAAAGGTACAACATGTCTGAACTATATAAAGAAACATGAATGTTATATTTGCATGCTTCTTTAATGTATGACGATGACCCTTGGAAATGAATGAATTATTATTACTTATTAAAAAAAATTGACGGCAATCATGACAAATGTGTCAGAAGAGAGCTGACGCCTACATGTATGTATTTTGTATTTTTGCATGTTTATCGTAAATAATAAGTGGGTGTGATTGTGTGTGTGTAATATATCTGGTATCCATGATGCAAAAATTGTGTGTGGATGCAAAAGTTTGTTGTTGTTGTTATTAAAATTCCTCAACCATCTCACATACACTAATAATATTTGCCTATGACTATGCGTGAGACTTATGCATTTCAAAATGACTTCCCTACAAGGCAGACCTAACTATGTTGATATCGCGTTACCGCACAAATTT
Source organism: Lomographa bimaculata (assembly GCA_948107665.1). NCBI lineage: Eukaryota > Metazoa > Arthropoda > Insecta > Lepidoptera > Geometridae > Lomographa > Lomographa bimaculata. The sequence continues at coordinate 188,930 of OX403588.1, read as the reverse complement.
TCAACGATAAGATTGATAATGCTGACCTATTAAGGAAAATTAATTTCCTAATACCTCGATCAAATGCTCGCCTTCTTAACAGAAAAACCATCAGGCTACCCTGTTGTCGCACAAATTACGGCCAACACTCCCCGCTGCTCGCTGAACCGAATGTTTTCAGCTTGTAACAAAATATGAAACGACATTGTCATTTTTTTGCGCATCGGTCAATTCAATCAAACAATTTTATTTTCACCGACTTCCCAAAATAAGGAGGAGGTACTCAAGTCGACTGTTTTTTTTTATGTGTAATAAAAAATATAATTTATAAAAACGTAAATAGCTTAATAACGTTAATAACCTCATAACTTCTCTCCACGTGAGCCAATTTCAAAAATTTTTTTTTAGTTCGAAAAATGATGCTTTTTCGTTGGTCCTTTTTTATTAACATTAGTTTTATTTAACATTAGTATCTATGTGATATCATTATTAAAATTAAATGTCAGTAGATTTATTTCTATTTAAAAATTCTCTGATATTATAAAATACTTTTTTAGCCACTGCTTAAGTATTGTCTTAAAAATATTAAAAGCAGCTATTTCGACAATATGCCTAGACAAACAAATACACACTAAAAGAATGTATAATTTGGGAAGCATGTGTTGTGGAACATTGTAGCAGTTTACCAAGCAGATTGGAAGTCCATTATAAAAATAACGTTGCATTGAGACGTATTTTTTTTGCAGTTATTTTATTGCATATAGTTTTAGTTTTGTTTTAGGACATATAGGCAAATGGCTCGTAGGTAGTTTTATATTTATTATGAACTTTAGCTCATTTACTGGAAAAAAAAAGACGTAATTGATGTGGTGATACTTGTCAGAACTCTACACTTTATTTGATATTTTGACAGAAACCTACACTTAAGTTTACGATCACTCAGTTACAAACCTAATCAATAGGTTGTTAATGAGTTTAACAACAACCATATCAATAAATAAATAATAATACCGTGAAGCTCTTAGTAAGCGTCCGTCACGTCACGTCACGTCGCGCCGAGCTGCGCCGGCACGCGTGCGGCTTGTGTGCGGCTCGGACTCGGCCTTTCTGCATTACATACCGGAGAGTCAAGTCGAGGCGTTCGTCGGAAGCGCTCAGTGTGTTCGTCGATCACTTCCCATGCACGTTACGGTTACAGGCGCGGGAGCACCGCAGCCAGGAAGAGGTTTGATCGACACAAAGGTGGCTGGACGCCACGTCTCGTAACTATTCATTCCGTTTATAGCTGGCTGTACTCGTGCAGGAACTGCAAAACCGGGTCAGGCGGCGGTGCGGTCAACACTCGCTAACAATAACAAGGAAGCCCATTAGGAGGCTGCGACTTGCGAGGCGGCCGCGCCGTTCGCGGAGGCGCGCGCGACCCTACTGCACCGCCGCGCCGCCATTTGCCAACCTCGCTGGCCGATACTGCTTTATCTAATCGCAGGAAGATAAAGCGCGACTCCCGCGAGTCTCCCGCGCAGCCGCGGCTCCATCGGCAGCGTGCTGCCTCAAGCCCGCACCCGTGCTTGGGGAAACGAAGCTCGGCTACTATTTAGACTAGTACTAATACGAAGTCATAAAAATGGTGTGCCAGCGAGCGGCGATAACAAACCCGCTCAGAAACGAAAGGCGACAAGCGGTGAGTTGGCGCGCCGATACCAGTCGCGCACCGCCACCGTCTAACGGCTACTTGCAGTTTTGTAGTAGTACTCGAGTACGTACACTAGCGACTTGATACCGTTGACAGGGTAGCAGGTCGCTACTGGAAAACAAAGCGCAGCTCCAAGTGTCAGAAGCACTCCGTTTTATCAGACCGAAGGGATTGAAGAAAATGGATTGATATAACATTTTAATACCTAACCTTATATGGATATTTATAATTGCTCTTTTTGTTTGGAGTTTTATTTGAGGGACTGACTCAGTAATTGTTTTGTAGAGATATGAAATTCATAACCTTTAGTGACATACATTTTTATTTCTACTAATATAATGAACGTATTATATGTGTTCTATGTACTTTGCTTATAGGTACGTATTATAATTTATCTACTATATAGCTACTATTCCGGCTCTACAACATAGTTCAAGACTTTTTTGAATCGCCTCCTTCTAATCGTTTATTTTATTAAAACACGTTTTCGAATTAGGTCAATATTTCACTGAGATTCAAATATCAATTATAATACTAATATTTGATGGTGATATTTTCAGCGAGAATACCATACCGAGGAGAATGAACGAATTGTGCTAGCTACGGCTATATCTGAAATTAGCCTAACCGTCCTTTTTGTAGAAATGACATTGCGCAACCGACGGACGCGTCGCGCGTGAACCGTGGTGACCCGAGTCGCGGTCCCAGCGCGCTGCGCCTGCGTCCAGCGCCTGTGCTGTTGTGCTGCTCATAGTGTGTTATCTCTTGGGATAACAAAACTGCGATAAATGTAGAACATCGTGATACTTTAGAATATAATCGCTTCAAAGTAGTCAAATTCTGATAAGTAATGAAATTATTATGTGTTTTTTTTGTGCGTACATTTCGATACAATGAAATGCTGATAGCTTATTCTTGGTTTCTTTATAAGGCACAAACGACGACCATACATTATTATGTTAATTGCTTCAGTCTGAAAACTAACAACTGTCGCGAGGACAGAACGTCACGATAATCCCGTTCAGCTACCTGCTCGATGATGGGCATCTCACATGGCCGATAATACTCCACTTAACCGAATAGAATACCGCGAACCCCTGCATGCCACGAAATGATAAACATCTCGCTTTAAAATTAAGAAAATATAGCATTCTGACAGAAACCGTCGACAATGAATCAATTGCAATCAAAGAAATTATTTCGGCAGCGTTTATAATCTATAATATGCATATCGTTCGCTTTCCCATATGGTGTCTTGTACATTTGATCAAGTAGGTAACTGTAAGTGCGAACCACCCGCACCGGAGATCCGCGTGGACAATAGGTCGCGAGCGCGCGGGTTGCACGCGTCACTCACCGAAGGGGTACTCGTCCTTGGGGATGGGCCCGGGGTCGTCCATGGTGAGCGCGGCGTAGGCTGGCGGCCTCGCTGGCGCATAGTGTGCGCTGAGCGCGAGCGCGGGCGGTGCAGCACGCGTGCGCGCGCCGGTCGGTGGCGCGCGAGTCCGGCCGCGCCGCACGCGCCGCCCCGCCCCCGCCGCCGTCGCCGCGCCCGCCCGCGCCCCGCCGCGCCCGTACCGAAGACGTCGCCGACCCCGGAGCCGGCCAGACCTCCCTCGGGGCCGCGGCCAGTCCCTCCACTGTCTCTTGCATCTGCTGAGCGATACACGAAACCCGCCTCCTGATCATCGCTGTTCTTAGGTAGTACTTATTTTGCCAGTGGTCAAAGTTGTCATCATCGCGTCAAACTACGTGATTTGTCATTATCATTATCACCTTTATTTGACGAGTAGCGCCGACAATCACATCAATGATATAACGACATCAGAAGGTTAAAGCCGCTCGATTCGATCGCCAAATAGTATTGTTGCATCTGCAGTCGGTTGGCTTGCGCCACGCATGTTGTCTAAACCGTAACTTTGTATTTTTATACAGCGGGCGGACGGACGAATAGCTTAACCAAGTTAACAAGATCTATATATATCTATATAGCTTCGCTCGGTCAGTAATAATTGGCAATGTTAACCCATGTGCAATGAGTCTATGAGCACTTTTATCCTCTACGAATATTCTACGTCACCAAAAAGACATCAACGCGTATCCCTCTACGCCATCTACGTCGAGGCCCGAGGCTCTAAGCAAATTACAACTCTAATATTTTTCTTTAAAATATGTTTCATTTGCTCTAGTTTGTCGTAGAAACTAATGAATATTCATGTTGAAGAATATTTTATAACCGATGCAAAAACCATAATAATTATAGCGATGTTTGTATATTCTTTGGTATCCTCCCAGGCAACCCCTAAATTTATCAGGACCCAGGCGCCAGGGACCACGAGGAGTTAGAGAAACGGCCAATAGCGTCGTTTGAAAAATAAGTTGTCAAAATAAGAAAGATTTGTTTAACATTGTGGTTGTACTATTTCAGTATTTATCTTCTTTATATATATAATTCTACTATACGTGTGTATGTCACTGAACTCCTCCTAAACGGCTGGACCGATTTGAATGATTTTTATTGTATGCGTTTAGGTGGCGCCCTGGATGGTTAGATTTACAAATCAGCCCGGCAGATGGCGCTGCAGGGGTTCCACACGGGCGAAGCCGGGACGAATCATCAGATATGTATATGTATTTAAATTCTATATTTAACGAAGAAAATGGTTAGGGTGTCGTAAAGGAGCCACTGAGGAAAAAAGACTTTCACTTTCACACTAACATTTCACTTATAATTTAGGCTAGGGCAGTCATCAATATTACGACGACGAGCGAAGCGAGCAGGAGTGTTAGGTTTCTCGTGACCACAACGCGCGAGCCGAGCGGCCGGCGGCGAAGCGACGAAAAACTTTCTGTCTTTCATTTTATATGCTTATACATATTACTGATGCAGTAATATTTAGGACTTGATAAGAAAAAAAAAATATTTTATATTGCAGGGCTGTGAGTGTTTTAAATTACATGTTGTTCTAACTAAAGAAGATAATAAAAAATAAATATATGCTTAATAGGTAGTCAATAATTAACAACCAACCCTATGTAATCAGTTACCTAAGAAGAAATTGACGTCTTTTCCAAGTTAAAAACAATCATTTTCTGTTTGTTTTCGTAACTATTCGTAACCATTGTATTTTGTTACCGGATACCTAAAAAAAAAAGGTATCGTTCTTTACTAGCAAAGTTCTTTTAATACGATTGTAATCAAATTGAAAATTAAATTGCCCCCCCCCCCCCCCCCCCCCACTCACGTGTACCTATGGGTGCCCCCTTAATATTTGGATTTATATAATTTTAACTGACATTTTTAGCTTAGGGCTATAAGTTTTCATATTCTCTGATAATTTTAAGTTATTTGCTTGTATGGTTAGATCAAGGTTAGACAGATGCCTCTGTCAGATGGACGGCCGGACAAAGTGCTAAACTACCTTAGTCAACTTAGAGATCTCTCTTCGCTCGATAAACTAACATATATTATTATTATTCTAGTAGTTTGCCCCGAACTAAAACCTACGCGCCTACGTTTTACATAATAAAGAAACACTTTTTATGTTAATTGTTTATAACCTATTTTGCTTCTGTCTTCTAGGCCAATTAGAGAAGCGAGATCTCTAAGTTGTCTTGGGTGGTTCAGCATTTGGTCCATCTGTCCGTCAGAGGCATTTAGCGTCTAAACCAAAGCGAATAACGTGCTGAACCATTCAAGTCAATTTAGATATCTCGTTTTGCTCGATACAATATTTTGGCCTATATATAAATGATAGTTTTTTTTTAATGATAGATAAGCAAGCATTTGACCACTATCTCACCTGATGGAAAGTGAAGATGCGGCCGAAGATGTGACATGCTTGCCTAGAAGATACCTATTCACTCTAGACTTCAAGACACCCAGATTGTACTGTTCGGAAAACAAGGACGCATGCAATGAGTTCCACTCCCTCGCTGTACGGATGATAAACGTAGAAGCAAAACGTAGATGGTAAAAAGGGCAAGGGGGAATTAGGTCATCTAATTCCTGCGCACACTCTCCAAAATGCAAACGGTAGAATACCGATAAGCTTGCGACCTTACGTCGATGACCGAGACTCTGCAACCTAGACTCGACTAGCTTATCATCGCCAATGAGCCTTTTAGCTCGCCGGTCAATGGATTCAAGAGCTTCAAGCTGGTACTTAGCGGATCCATCCCACAGGTGGCCGCAGTACTCCATACACGATCGGACTTGAGCTTGATACCAATTAAGAAGCTGCCCCGGTGTGAAGTACTGCCTAACCTTTGCGAGGATACCGAGTTTCTTAGCGGCCAGCTGAGCTCTGGCTTCGATGTAGGTACCAAAGTTAAGGTTCGACATATAAATGATAGATATATGTATTGCTAGTTTGCTTTTTTTGAATGTTTCATCTACATAGTTTATTTTTTGTTTGAAAGATTACCCAATCGTGAGTGTAGCTATTTTTGGTGAAATTGGGTGCAGTCGTTTTACAGATATAGTGCGTCGGGGGTATCATTACAATTATGAATTTGACATTTAATGGTAATGTATGTCGAAGTTACATATTATGAAACTATATATTACGGCTAGTAGTAGTGAAGTGAAGTATGTCTTCTTCAAGAAGGTCATACATTATCATAATACATTTAACAAATTATTTATGTATTGTACAATTTGGTAGACCAATAAAAAACAAATTTTAATATTTCTGAGTTTTATGTTTTTGATTTTTTATATTTCTATTTGAATTATTTTTAAAACTCAATTCCCATCGGTAACATAATATATAAACAAAAATCTATGTTTTTCTCTATTTTGATTTTTAAGGTTATTCGGTGCTACGATGTATCAAAAAGATGAGAGACTTCCTGTGGATATAAAACGATATCTGTACGTAATTGAGATAGCAAACTGTTATTATTTAATTCGAGGTTTAGTGAGGTCGAACTCCCGACCTCGCGATTCTCTTGCGTGGAATGCGGACCGCAGCTCCGTGGACTTATCTGAGCTCATCTATGGCGCCTTGTGTGTGAAGTAATATGGTATTGTCTGTCACATCTTAATCGATTTGAACAAACTCAATCTGAAACGCTTCACCACTCACAGCCCCTTACCACTATGTTCACTATGTTCAATACTTCTAATTAATTGTGGGGATGGATACATGCACGATACACCCATAACCAAAAACAAAAAATAAATATTTGTACTCACAACGGAAAATTGAACCCGCTATCTGGAAGATGTGTGACAGCTCCAGTAAACATACAGCTGACTTTCTTGAGTGCAATACATCAACTTAAAACAAGCACAAATTAGGACTTCGATCAGCAATTTTGTGTAATTTTTTGAATGATAATAAGATGCTGGGTGTAACGTGTGTGTGATGTGAATGTTTCCGGCACCCACGATACAAGTCTTTGAACTTAGTGTGGGGCTGTGAGTGTGAATGCGTTTGTTTGATGATGGAGTGAAAATAAATTAATAGAAATATGCCAACCAACTTTTTCATTTTGACATTAAATCTAACATTACAGTTATTGTTCGCAATGCAAGATCTGGAAACGAGACTACGATCCAACACAAAGTTCTTATGGCCAACCAGCGTCATCTGGTGGAATAATTTGGAAGCGCGTCATGATTGGAGTCATACGATTGCAATATTACCAAAGACGAATCGCGCTGCGCGACCCACATTCGCAGCCGACTTTTGCCACAGCGCACTGCCGAGAGAGGGCGCTCTTTTACAAATACGTGAATATCTTTAATACATGCATCTTTCTTTATTAACAAGTGTGTAAATGCAAAAAGTGAAATCTAATATATCATAATAATCTATCATATAGAACAAAAACATTCAAATAATTATCTGGAGTTAGACTACAGCATACAATAGAACCTTTGCCATTATCATTACTGTGCCCCTGCAGCTTGGCTGCTTTAATTTAAAGCAGCCAAGCTGCAGGCCATTGTATGGCCATTTTATCTAGATTAAAGTCTTTAATCTAGATAAAATGGCCATATATACTATTTGGGAACCCGTTAAATACCTAATGATTATTTATGTAACTTAAAGTTGCGTTTGGAAATTGCCACTTACCTTCAATTTATTATTATTCCCATATTTCTAGCCATCGTTGATATTCCAACTCTTCGTCTGCATTTACTCATCTTATTTATTCACAAACAATGAAAAAAAGTAAACTAAAAAGTTAAAACGGCAGATGCACGTCCTCACGTTGCAAGTGCACCTCACCAATATACGTGGGTTGCACTCCAATCTCGAAGCGGTCCATCATCATCTTGAGACCTCGAAACCGCACTTGCTTTTTTTGACGGAGACGCAGATTCGCAAACCTTCTGACACGGCTTACTTGGACTACCCAGGCTACGTCTATGTGTGTGTGCAAAATGATATTTGCTGTCTGCGTCTTCGTAATATTGAACACCCCAAATTTTCTATGGCTTGGGTACTGGTGGACTATGCCTGTGTCTACCGGTCTCATAGTGGAGATTGCGACACAACTCAGTTGGCTGAACATCTCAGTGAAGCTGCAGATTCGGCTCAAATGAGCTATCTTGAGGCTCAGTTGGTGCTTCTTGGGGACTTCAATGCTCACCATTAAGAGTGGTTAGTCCTACACCAGTTCACTGATCACGCGGGCAGAGATCCAATAGCTAGCTTTGACGCTTAATCTCTCTCAGCTAGTCCAAGAGCCTAATAGGGTGCCTGACATTGACAGCCATACTGCCAACTGCGTCGATCTGCTGATGACAACTGAACCAGTGCTCCACCTTAGACTATATCGTCATTTTTCATCAGGTGTGATTGTGGTCAAACGTTTGCTTCGTCAGTAATAAGAAAAATAAAAATAATACAAAATAATGTATAAATTGTTACTAAATTTATTTTTAATATCTAATGTAAATAAAGGTCCTTTTTTATATCTGCTACAAAACTCGCGCTGACTTTCCGATCCTAGAGCTACAATGAAACAGGCACATACACTCGGTGGTAAAAAAATGGCTCTGGCTGGAGTTGTCAATACTCCAAGGAGAAGTGGTCCGTCTGTCGTCTGCGCTGGCTGGGTCAAAGTCAGTGTGCGCGCGCGTCGCTCGGTGTACGCACGTGTTCAGTAACCAACCGGTGTATGTGTTCCACAGCTGACGCGACGACTAAACTATCTGTATAATATTCTGTAGTGTAGTCTGCTGTTCTCTGTCTAGACTAGAGCGGCTACGGCAGCATAGCGATGGCGGAAGCCGAACGCAAGCTCGAGGCAGAAGGCGAGGACGCGGCCGATGATGACGTCACGGTGCGCGACGCGACACGCGACGACATGCGCGCCATACACACTATGATTCATGTGAGCTGCTCGCCATTGCTACCGCATTCCTTTGCTTTTAATATTGCGTCTATTCGATTCAAGATCCGATACGAATAAATTCTCTCAAATTGGGAAATTCCCAAACTCTTAATCATAAAAAAAATACAATCAAGAGAAGCTGCCTAAAGAAACGTAATCATTTTAGAACTGAAAATATTAGTTTTTAGAACACATCCAATAAGAATAATTAAACGCAAGCAACACTTAAAAAACCGACTTCAACGCTTATATTTTGGTTTTGGTTGATCTATTTCGATAAAATGTATATGGTACCTCTGAAGTATAATTTACCAAACAAAACATAAATATCAAAATCGATTCATAATTAGTGGGGATATCGCGTAAAATACATAAAACAATAGTTTGAAAAAACATCCAGTCTAATTAAGAACCTTATTTTTTTTAAATTCGGTTGAAAAACAAATATTTTTTAAAGAAAATCAACTCTCATTCGATTGTTTAAGTTAGTTAGATCTGCCCCCTGATTCAGAACCATACGATAAATCAGTTACCGTACGATTCGGTTAGTTATCGATAAAATGTATTTTTCAAGAGAAAGTTATGTAATAGTATCGATTCGTTAAGTTATCGAATAGTTCCAAATCAGGGGGCTGATCCCCAGGGATCCCCATCAGACCAGAATAGACCAATTTTATTAAAATTGTAAAATTATACAAAGGAGATGTTTCACAATTGAAGGAGTCTGGGCCAGCACTATGTACAATATACATACATATAGCTATACAATATAGTAACCGTATTTGAATGTTTATTTTCTTTACTTTTATTTCGTTATGTACATTTAAAATATCTTGGTACATTGATAGCAACACAACACTGTTACAAATGGCGGATTGCGACAATATTGAACTGTCATTTTGACGTATCATTGATCATTTATTGTAAACAACATATCAATTATAAAATATTTGGGTTTTGTTATAATTATAATATGACTATAGAATATGTTACTCGATTGAAACTCAGAACAGAGTGACATTCAGTATCTTCTTGTCATGACTGCCCCAAAAGTTCTGAGTTTCCATCGAATAACATATTCTATAGTCCTATTATAATTACAAGTAACGAAACCCAAATATTTTAGAATTGGTATGTTGTTTACAATAAATGATCATTGAAAATGAATGACACGTCAAAATGACAGTTCAATATTGTCGCAATCCGCCATTTGTATCTGTGTTGTGTTGCTATCGATGTATTAAGATATTTTAAATGTACATTAAAACGAAATAAAAGTAAAGAAAATAAACATTCAAAAACGGTTTCTATATTGTATAGCTATATGTATGTATATGGTACATGGTGCTGGCCCAAGCTCCTTCAATTTTGAAACATCTTTACATACTTAAATATTTTTTTTATATAAGTATATTTTTTTTTTATATAGTGTACCTCAATAAGAGTGCACTATTAAAATTTTGTGTAAATTATTTCGTGTATGTGGTAACTCTGAAATTTGACAGCTGTGACATATGATTGTTGCGATTATTGAAAATGGAGCGATATACAAAAGAAGAATGTGTTATCATTGTGAAAACTCATTACAAATACGGAGAAAGTTACGCTGAGACTGCTTTGTTCTGAGACAGAATGGTCACAGGAATATGATAACGAAGTTCTTGTAGCCTCAACTAGATGGATCTGGACGACATATGGGTTCACCAGGACGGCGCCACCTGCCATGAAACAATCGACTTATTGCAGGAATGATTCCTGACCAAAACATTTCACTAAAATCAGATGGGCACCAAGATCATGCGATTTAACATGTTGTACTCTGAGGCAGAACCACTATAATATTAAGTATATATAATAGTATGTATATAATGTATATAATGTGTATATATTTGTAGCTTAATATAAAAAAGTCTATATTGATAGTTTGCTGGAAAATAACAATTATAAGTGGTTCTGCCACAGAGCATACTCTCCAGCACAACCACCTTGAGTTAGCACTTATTTCACGCAGATTAAACATACTTCATAATAAAAAAATATGTATATTAATTGTATGTCTAAATGGACCTACAATTTCAGGTTTAAGTCTGATTTTTGGTGATAGGTTTTAAAAAGTTTTTTAGCTGTATGCGTCTGAAGTATATTTCTTAGCAAATTAGTATATAAATAAGTTATTAAACTTGTTTAGGAGAAAAAAAAACACTACAAAGGTAAATAAATAAGGAAGAAAAATTTTAATGTATTAATGTAAACTAATCACTTCTTTTGCATGTGATTGTTTTTTTTTACGTTTTTCGCACTTGAATACCAGGTTATCAAAATACTTTCGAAAATGTTGGAAACATTACATGTGCAGTTGACAACTAGAATCTTACCTCTGATTACTTTGTTAAAAGAGTTTGACAAAATATCTGTCCTCAATCTAAATACATGCAATGTATCTAAAACTAGAGTAAAAAAAATCAATCACTTGTAATAATATACGATAATAATTAAACGCAAGCAAAGCTTAAAACCGACTTCACCGCTGTATCTTCAGAACCTTGATCAGATAAAATGTATTAAACACGCATTATTGACGATAACTCCAAAACTACTGATCATATCTAAATAATATTTAAACGGAACCAATCAAAAAGCAACAGATTTCAAACAAAAAAAAAATCAAATTCTTTTCACGTTGTAAGAAATTATGAGGTAACACAAAAAAAAATGACGAATTGAGTACCTCCACCTTTTTTGTGGAGTCGGTAGAAAAGTGATTTATTTACATTAAAACATTATTACATTTATATTTTTCTCCCTTATTTATTTACCTTTGTAGTGTTTTTTTTTCTCCGAAACAAGTTTAATAACTTATTTATACACTAATTTGCTAAGAAATATACTCCAGGCGCATACAGCTAGAAAACTTTTTAAAACCTATCACCAAAAATCAGACTTAAACCTGAAATTGTAGGTCCATTTAGACATACAATTAATATACATATTTTTTTATTATGAAGTATGTTTAAGCTGCGTGAAATAAGTGCTAACTCAAGGTGGTTGTGCTGGAGAGTATGCTCTGTGGCAGAACCACTTATAATTGTTATTTTCCAGCAAACTATTAATATAGACTTTTTTATATTAAGCTACAAATATATACACATTATATACATTATATACATACTATTATATATACTTAATATTATAGTGGTTCTGCCCCAGAGTACAACATGATTTAACGCCGTGCGATTTCCTTCTTTGGGGTTTTGTGAAATGTCGGGTTTATGCGAATAAACCAGAAATAATTCCTGAGCTCAAAGCCGAGATCCAACACGTTATCAGTGAAATGCAGCCACATCTTAATCGAAAAGTCATCGAAAATTTCATGAAAAAAATGATGACCTGTCATCAGAGCTGTGGACATTTTATTCCATCCATAATAAGAACATGTCTTTTTTATAATTCAATATAAATATCAGAAAATTCTTAAAAAAATACGTGTTTTTATTTTAAAACGAAATACTGCACTCTTATTGAGACACTCTTTATAATATGTCAAATAATATTGTTTCTTTGTATAAGCTGACATGCTAATCTTAGCTGACTAGCTGGTGGGTCACAAATAGAATGCAACACTTAAGCTAAAGTGGGTAAACAACTTATCACATAATTTGCAAGCAGTGTCCATTCAAGTACAGCTTAGTGAACGTGATGAATCGAGGTTTGTAAGTATGAAAAAGAAAGGGATCAGACTCGTATATCTGCCAGATACCTTTTGGGGTTTGGTGACAGATTATGGTAACCGATTTATCAAAACCGAACCTCTAGTGATCTAAGAAGATGATTAGTAGTTCATACGCAAGAGCGTAGTAAACTCACATCTCCAACGAGCCTACGAGTGAGAAGGCCATCGTCAAAAAAACACCACACCATATCTAAATAAGAAGAAGCTCAATGCTGGTTCTTGCGAATGGGGTTAGAAAAACTAATCCATTTGAGTAGTATCCATAGTAGAACACGCTGGTGTTTATGCTACGAGCCAACGACCATTACTATCTATATAAAATAATTTATCAGGTGGTTTTAAAAACTTCATGAGCCACGTTTACATTTTCTGAATATTTAGTAAAGGTGCTATTTTCACAAGAAGTACCTATATTTTACCGTCACGGCATCTCGTTTCGCCTACTGCTGCGAAACCTAAACCTCCTAGGACTTATTGACCAAGTGATATCATTTAACAACTTTTGTTTTATGACATTTCAGGAACTGGCCACTTACGAGGGCATGCCGGATGGGCCCCAACTAACCGTCGAAGGTGAGAAAACGTGTCGTAGAGGCCCGGACGGGCTATAAGGCTGGCCGGCTCAACGTCGATTGTCGCTTTCGTTCCACAGATCTGATCGAGGACGGGTTCGAGAGCTCGCCGGCGTGGTTCTTCGCGCTGGTGGCGGAGCGGCGCGGCGCCGTGGTGGGGTACGCGCTGTGTAACCGCGCCTACTCGAGCTGGACGCGGCGCGCGCTGTACCTGGAGGACCTGTACGTGGCGCCGGGCGCGCGGCGCGCGGGCGTGGGCCGCCGCCTGCTGCGCCGCCTGTGCCGCGCCGCCGCCGCCGCCGGCGTGGCCCGCCTCGACTGGCACGTGCTGGAGGCCAACGCGCCGGCGCTCGCCTTCTACGCGGGGCTCGGCGCGCGCGACCTGCGCCGCTCCGAGGGCCGCGCCGCCATGCGCCTCGACGCGCCCGCCATACTCCGACTGGCGCGAGCCGACTCGCCTCTGCTTCTGTCGCCCTCGCCTCGCCTCGCCTGAACCTTTCTTTATTTCCTTTTCGTACCCGTTCGTCGTTAAGGATTGAATCTAATTCGAAATTGATTTATTTGTCAGCCTCCGGTCATGAATAGTGATAACGTTGTAATTTTTTTACATACTCTCTATGCCGTTTCCGGTGTACGAATATTTAAGAGTAAAATCAAATTTACAAATAATAATTGTTAATTTAGGATATACGAATGAAAATTTGACCAAACAAAATTGTTATTATATGAAATAAGCAAAAAGTAAAATAGCATGTCAGTTGTTTGCATAATAATATTTGATCATGTTATTATAATTTGTCGTCCATAAATACTTTCACTGACTAATAAAATGCAATAAATTTTATTTAAGTCATTCAATAACTTTTTTTAAAATTTTATAAATAATTATTAAAATTGATAGTTATCACAGATATTCATGAATCGCTTTGCAATAAAAATAATCCTTACCCAATATTAGTGGTACAAATGCTCTTTTGGAAACTACGGAGTTACCCCATATGATAGACGATTTACGTTTGTCACCAATAACATTAGGTCTACTAGTCCGTCACCAAAAGATTATTATAATTTGAATATTTCACCACTAGTATTGTGCGCTTTGTTTAATGTTTACGTACATTTTCAGTGTAAAATTTAGAGTGCAAGCGAAGCGAGAGCGCTTTATCTTCGCAACCCATGATCAGATTCTATTAATAAAAAACCTTGAATTAAAAAAAAACAAAATAGTTTCACCCAGAAAGAAGTAATGAGGTAATACAAATAAAAAATACAGTCGAATTGAGAACATCTTCTTTTTTGTAAAGTCGGTTAAATATTATTGGCAGTGTAAAATAATCGTTGCTAAAGTCTAAAATTGAAAGAGTTAAAGCGAAGCATATTGTTAGACATGACTGAAGTTCAAAAAGTTGGTACGAAATGGCTTCATAAAGTTTATAACCAAAAAATGTGTTACATTTTACTTCATTACTACATGTGTTATATTAAAATAATATATTTTGAAATGGTATTTAAAAGCTCTTTTATTTGATACCGAGTATTAGTATCTATCTAATATCTTTAAACGAGCAATTCTTGTAAATATATACATATATAGGTATGTGTAATGTGGATCTCGGAAACGGCTCCAACGATTTTTATGAAAGTTACAGATTAGGGGTGATTCGGCCCAAGGAATCGATTTATCAACGTTCCAGGTCCAAGAAATGCTCGGTTCCCAAACTGCATTTGAATAACCAGGTTTAAGAAACTATCAGCGCCATCTATTACGCCATGATCGATGTAAAAAACTGTTTCTACTCGACACTAGATGGAGCTTTCTGAGGCTACAAATACAAACACATTCTACCAAAAATAGTCAAGTGATCAAATCCAATAAATATACCTTACTATTGACCTGAACGGTGTTTCATTGACGACTGCGCACGAAACACCGAGACCTTGGATTGGAAGGCTGAAATTATATAATTGCATGGCGTTCCTTTGTGGCGCTCTCTACCACAAAGGAACGCCAAACGCGAAGGCCAATATTGATTATTCTTACTTCGATCAATTTATTTTAATCTTGCGAGTGTCACTAGATATGACAGTTGTAAGTTATCAAAATTCAATATGGCAACAGCCAAAAGCCATATTGTTAAAAATATAAATAATAATAATCCGGCAAAAAGTGGATAGGTAAGTATTTAAAGTCCCTTTAGAGACATAATTGCCAGTTTTGGCTTTGAGCATAGTTTTACATACTATCTGAGAATTGGGGAGCTCTGCATGTGTGGGTTATCGATAAAAAGAAGTATCGCACAAGTATAACAATAATATCCGTTATATACAGTACTTGAACAAAAATCAAACAATTATTACCAGTTAAGAAAAAAAGTTTAAGCATTTTTTAATTATTATCGAACCGTTCGTTTTAATAAATAATTTTAATTTTAGCACAATATCATTTGCTTGAGATGCTATCAACTAGCCTAAAGTGCCGTAAAACATGGGAAGGGTGGGTTTTTAATGATTCCTCCCTCCTTTTTCTTGCTATTTAGCCGTCTTATAGTATTATTTCATTAGTAACGTCTATAATAATAATAGGCACTTTATATCAAATTCACACACCATCCGGGTCAAAATCAAATACTGATCAAATGGGCCCCATTTTACCCCGTACTGTTTTGTCCCAAAAAATCTATCGATGTAATTTGACAAAGACCTAACCGGCAAAGTCAGAAAAATAACATCAGTGAAAAATAAAATCGAGCATATGAAATATGTTTTATATGCCTGCACCGACACATGTTTGTAGATCCAGAACATCAATAGGTAGAAGCCACCGAGCAAAAAACGCGCGCAAAAGTCGAATTTGATAAATGTCAATTTGCCAAGAATTACACTGCCATACTGACTTACCCCGGTAATCTACCTAGTCAGCGTATGTATTTCATCAGCTTAAGCAGAAACTAAGTATGTAGTTAAGGAGAAATCGCCAGTGATTCGACATGCGGTAAAAACGTCGGTGGAGCTAACTCGTCGGCGATCGTTATGTGAGTGAGCAAGCCGCGGCGGGCGGCGCGCGGCGGCAGCGCGGGCCCGGGAGGGCGGCTGGCGGCGCGCGCAGCCGCCCGCCCGGGCCGACCGCGGCCCTGGGACCAGAGCCCGCCGCGCCACCACACTTCTCGCAGCCGAGTGCCGACCTCGCTGGCTATCGCAACTTCTCACACGCGAATACTGCTTTCACCCGAGATCGCTATTAGTTCTTACTGGACTTTCTTGCTGCAGTGTTGGTATCGACTGCGTAAACAGCTATGGTTGTTTTGTAACAGGTACGTGAAATTATTTCACTTTACATCAGACGTTGTTTACGGTGACAGATACATAACTAGGAACCTAATCTGGAACTCACCCCGAGAACGAAAGTGAGTGTTCGGTTTACAGTCTCCGCATTATTAACACCATTGGGCTAACGTGCAATATACCTCTATCATTATATGGAAGGATGGAAGTATATGAGTGCTTAAATGTACAGGTTAAAAAGTGTAAATGATACTAAACTATAGTCAAATAATTAAACGCAACCAAAGCTTAAAAAAACGACTTACCCTTTTTTATCTTCAGAACCTTGATAAGATTTAATGCATTAAACACGCATTATTGACGATAACTCAAAACCTAGAGATTGGATCTTGATTATTTCAGATATTAATTATAAATTTATCGTACAAATTCCGCGCTAAACTATAGGTAAAGTCATATATTTGTACGTATAGTTACACATTTTGATTCGTTTTTTTTTTTTTTTGTTTCACAAATTTAATGCAACACTTAAGCTTAGATAGGTATATAAATTGCAAACAGCGTCCATTCTGGTACAGTAAACACAGCATGCACAAACGATAGTGTTAAATATCTAAAGAAAGAT
The DNA here is from genome assembly GCA_948107665.1 of Lomographa bimaculata. Classification (NCBI taxonomy): domain Eukaryota; kingdom Metazoa; phylum Arthropoda; class Insecta; order Lepidoptera; family Geometridae; genus Lomographa; species Lomographa bimaculata. Next base: position 171,696 of record OX403588.1, on the reverse strand, counting down.
TTAATTTAATTTTGACAGTGACTTACAATAAAAAGTAAAGTATTTTTAGGAAATAGTTAACACTTGTTAAACTTGTGTACAGCTTTCAAAGATCAATAAAACATTAATAGGCCAAACTACACAGTTGATTCATTTCAAATTAGACAATTCACAAAAATACTATATTAATTAAATTAAAATTTTTGCAAGGTAGACCTTGGTTGAGGCTAAAGAACCATCAAACAAATCCAAAGATTGACGGATTCCATTGTAGTAGGACAACATTCAGTACAGAGGAGAGTGTTGCCTTACATTAGTACGGCAATGAGGTAGCCTAAAAGTTTTCCGGTTATTTAAACGACTACTCGGACGTGGAACTACTGTGTCTATGGCCATAAGAATATCTGGGCATAAAACTTGTCCGCGAATTACCTTGCACAAAAACAATATATCCGATATCTTTCGCCGAACGTAAAGAGGCTGAAGTTTAAAATTGGTTAATCTTGACTGATAAGCCTTTAAATTTTTGCATTTTTTGTTGGCATATGCCAGTTGATGTAAAAATCTTTTTTGTATGCGCTCTATCCTGTTACTGTGCACAGCATAACTAGGCGCCCAAATTTGGCTATTATACTCCAAAACGCTTCTTACGAGACAGTTATACAAGGGGATAATGACTGTGGGGTCCTTAAAACATTTAATTTGTCTGGATATATATAAAGCCAGATAACTGCGATGCTTTTTTTGCTATATTGTCAATATGAAGTCGAAAATTCATGGCGTTATCTATTGTTACTCCTAGGTCTCTAATATTAGTAACTTCAGTAAGGGGTGTGTTGTTTAATGTATAAATATACACAAGAGAATTTCTTTTTTTAGAGAATTTTATATGTAGACACTTATCAATATTTAAAATCATTTTATTTATTGTGCACCAACAAAGAATCTTATAAATTTCAGTTTGAAACACTATAATGTCATTTGGGTTTTTAATAGGCATATAGAGTTTTAAATCATTGGCATAATGTATGCCGATGATTTAATTGAATGGACATGTGATGTTTGTAGCTAAATCATTGATGAAACAAACGATAAATAAAGGACCCAGGTGTAACCCTTGTGGTACGCCTGTAGGAATTAGTTTTGACCGGGAATTATATCCGCGAATCCTGACCAATTGAGACCTATTCTCTAGGTACGATTCGCAACATCTCAGCAGAGAACCACGTATACCCATTGCTGAAATTTTTTTAATGAGAAGTACGTGATCAATTAGGTCAAAAGCCTTACTAAAATCGGTATATACTGCATGAATTTCCTCGCCTGCATCTAGAGCTTGAGAAATATCGTTCACAAACCCGATTAAATTCGATGCAGTAGATTTTTTGGGCAGAAAACCATGTTGTTTAGGATGTATAAATACAAATACAAATAATTTATAAGTTCTTTAACATGCCAATAAATTTGTTTTTGGACAATCGATTCAAATACTTTACCAAGGGCGGGAAGAATTGAACTGGTCTATAATTTGATACATTTGTGACATCTCCTTTTTTATGAATGGGTGTCAAACGTGCTTGTTTCCTTTCAGTCGGAAATTTGCCATGTTTGAGTGAAGTATTATAAATAATGCATAGTGGCTTACATAAAGTTTTTGCACATTTTTTTTAGGAAAATGTTAGGTATCATGTCCAGATCTACTCCTTTATTCGGATCTAATTTATTAAGAGTCCTGAGAATGTCTGCCACTGATAAATTACAACAAACCCGACTGACTTGAATATTATCCGGCTCATATTGAGCATGTGTTGCATCTGCTAGATTATAGACCGATTGAAAATACTCTGAAAATAGGTCAACAATTTCTCCATTGGCTATTTTTTATTTAATATAATTTGATTAGGTAATGAAGAGATATTTCTTTTTTGAGCGTTTATGAATGACCAGATCTTTTTAGGTTGCTTTCGAATCATTTGTGAGGCATTTTCTTTGAACTTGTTGTAACATGTTCTAAGCATAATATCATAGCGATTTCTAAGAAGTTCCACAGTCAGCTTGTCTCTAGGATTTCCATATTTAGCATACCTTTTGTGATATTTTAATTTTTCTCTTGCACATTTTATTAGAGGAGTACTAAACCATTCGGGATATTTTTCACTATGGGGAGTATGGTAGAGGGTAAAGCATTCTATTAGTTCCATCAAGATTGAATAAAATTTATCTACCATCACATCCACGTCAATGACATCACTCCAAACTTCTGGCCAATCTATTTTATCAAAAGATTCATGAATTTTTTCACAGTCAATTTCACTAATTATTTCAAGTGCTGGATAATGCATGTCGAGACTTGTTAAAGGAGACGTGCTTTCAGTGGTCTTTATTCTGTTTGGTATATCTGTCAATACTAAGTCTAATGTACGATTCTTAAAGTTTGTCATTTGATTACATTGATATAAATTATTAAACAATATTTCATCAACAAATATGTTTTCTATCAAGCTATTATTTCCACTAGGCAAACAATAACATGTTTTAGAATCATAATTCCATGTAATATAAGATAAATTCATGTCACCTATAAGCATAACGGATGATTGGTATGCTTGACTACTATTTAAAATACTGGTAAAGTTAGATAAGAAACTATCTAAATACTCCTGATAAACCAGTGGTGGAACGTAGACGGCGCTGATATTATAGCTTTTATTATTAGAATAATTACTTTTAACATTAACCCATAAATTAATTTTAATGAGGTCATTAAAACATGAATGACCTCATTGTAGAGCTCAGCTGCATGCGCGTCGGGTGCCGGGTTGCTGGTGTTAATGTTAATAATATCAGCTATGCGAACGACATGGTGCTGCTAGGTCCTACAGTGCGTTCTCTTGTAAAGATGCTTAAAGTATGTGAGACAAACGCTGCGTCGCATGGTCTCATTTATAATGTTAAGAAAACCGAATACATGGTTTTTAAGGCCGCCGGTAAGTGTCCTGATTTTTTCCCTCCTATCACTTTGAACGGAACAAATCTTAATAGAGTTTACCAGTTTAAATATCTAGGACATTTCCTTACCGACGACCTTAAAGACGATGTCGATATAGAGAGGGATCGTAGAGCTTTGGCGGTTCGCGGTAATATGCTGGCGCGCAGATTTGCCCGCTGTTAGACCATTTCGTGCGGGTAATGACAGAAGTTGGAGATACTCACTCCTCTGGTTACCAGTCGCACGGAATGCTTCTCAAGTATAGAATTAATTAATTAATGTAAGCAACATTTCTAATTATATTTTATTGTATAGGTACTAACATACTTTTAAGTTTTGTGTTACTAACAAATGGATCATGTTGTCATAAATAAATATATTTTGATTTGATTATCAAATTAAATCAAAATATATTGTACAAAATATACAAAATCACAATTTGATGCCCATTATACGACTATCATCGATAAGGAGCTTATTCGTTTATTTCTTATGATAATGTCTATATAATATATTATATAATAATTAAACGCAAGCCTAAAAAACCGACAACGACCAGCTTTCAAATAAAAAAAAAACCATCAAAACCGGCTCACAACGAAAGAGGTTATGAGGTAACTTTTGAAGTCGGGTAAACGAGAACATTTTTTTTTTGTAGATTGGCAAGCATTTGACCTCTATCTCACCTGATGGAAAGAGAAGATGCGGCCGAAGATGTGACATGCTTGAAAATAGTCCATAAAATAGGCATTATTTACGATATTTTAAGAACTACTGATCAGATCTTGATCAAATTTGAATGGGACCAATTAGAAAGCAACATCTTTCAAACCAAATATTTTCGAAATTGGATCACGTGGAGAGGAGTTATGAAAAAAAGAAAAAATGCAGTCGACTTGAGCACCTCCTCCTTTTTTGGGAAGTCGGTAAAAATCAAGGAATTTAATGGAATTAATGGAAATAGTAATTTAATAAATTATCTTTTTATTTATTCAAGTCTTTGGATATGTTTCGAAAAAATTGGAGAGCAGATTCTAAAAGCGTATTCAAGTATGCTTCGCACAACTAGTATCTTTAAAATGTTTGCAAACGCGCTTGATAAAACCCATTTGTTTATATGCTTTTTCAACAACAGTATCGACGTGTTCCACTAAGGTCATCCCAGAGTCTAGTGCAATACCAAGGGCAAAATAAAATAATAATTTGAGCAGTAATTCGAACTGCCCGTTGGCTTAGTTGGGTGCCTTCCAAGCAGCGGATATCGGGTTTGATTCCCGGTTTATGATGACGAAGAACAAACAAAAAAAAAAGGCGTTTCTGGTTCTAGGTGTGATTGTGTGTGATGTAAATATTTCCGGCTCCCACCACACACGTCAAACAAAAATCAAACTGAGTTTTTAATTTTTAAGTAAATTTTTGTGTCATCAGCAAACATAATTGATCGAGCGAAGCGAGATCTCTAAGTTGACTAAGGTCGTTCAGCACTTTGTCCCTCCGTCCGTCCGTCCGTCTGTCAGAGGTATCTAGCGTCTAAATCATATATGCGAATGACTTTAAATTCTCATAGTATAGGTATGTAAAACTATGGCCCAAAGCCAGACATTACATTTAAAATTATATAAATCATTTAAAACATATTTTTTTTATCTATTTTCGTGGGGTATCGTTGAAAAGGGCTTGACAAGTAGAGTAAAAACTGGTTTTAATAAAAATCTTCGTTGAAAAATAACGATCTGATAGGCCACCAAAGTTATGGTTTATGATATATTTTGTCTCGGGGTCTAACTCAAAAACGACTTCACACTGGACGCTGAAACTTACGTATAATGTTCGCTCGAGCCGAACTAAGAAGTTCGCCTCGAACGACTAGTTGTATTAACGAGTTAATTTTGTTAAATATTTCGATTTTATTTCACCTCTATTTCTATCCTATTATAATGTGTGAAAAACACTAACATTGTACCTACTTAGTATGTAATGAAGCATGTCACCTAATAAAATCGATGGATTTCTATTCTCGTAGCGGAGGGCACGCGCCACGGAGCGGCAGTGTGGCGCGGCGCGCGGCGCTTTGATCCGGTGCAGCGAGGCGCACATGGCGATGGGCGGCGATCGGTGAGGCGGGCGGGCGGTGAGGCGGGCTGTATGCGCGCGCTCCTGGCGCTGCTGGCGATGGCGGTGTGCGCAGCCGCGCCGCCGCCGCCGCCGCCGCCCGCGCTGGTGGTGGCACGGGCGGCGTGCGCGGCGCGCGACCCCGCCGCCCTGGCGCCGCCCGCGGCTGCGCTCCTGCAGCGACGCGCACGCCGCCCGCTTCGTCTACTCTCATATGAAGGTGACTGGCTATGGCGTTATCGAAGTCGACCTCCGATGGAGCTTCTATCTCGTATACTCAGATATTCAACATCTTTACTAATATTAAGAAGAAGTAAAGTGTGTTTGTAAGAGATAATCTCTGAAACTACTGATCCGATTCATTTAAAAAATAAAAACAAAATCGTTTATTGATTCGACTCGGGCCCCGAAGAGGCACTCATGAAAGTTATTGACTCTACTGCCAGATTCGCAAAATTACAGCCATCTCGAGAAGAACCTGGCAAGAGACTCGGCGGCATAAATTTAACTCTATTTGCAATTTGCATTGGCAGGGAATAAATATTTTAGGTTTCAATAATCTCTAAAAAAGGTATCTTTAAGGGGATGGATAATAGAGGTACTAATTTACATTGTAGGTACTTTTCTGATTTATCATACCGTAAAAATTTTTGTATCTGTCTGGAATAAAACCTGCGTATCCAAACTGTTCAATTTCCACTATAACAAATTGGAACAATTACGTCCAAACAGTTAGATCATCGCACTACTGGTAGGACTAGATGGAATAAACCATTTATTTTCATTAATATAAAAAAAATTTAACATTATTAATTAAACATTAAAACATAATGATTTAAACATAGGTATATTATGTAGTCACTAGAAAAGCGAACTATATAAATTTTTGTAACACCGATAATTTGTCTGAACAGTTATCGTAAACAATAAGTTTTATTCATGGAATAAATTTGTTCAGGCCCAATAATTTTAAATCCGTCAATTAGTAATTTTAAATCACTTAAGACAGTATTCACATCACCTCCCAGAGTTCCGTCATCCAAATACCAAACATTTAGTTTGGATTGGAAACGTTAAATTATCAGCTTGGACAGCTAAAGAAAAAATTCTGGGTCGCACTGGTAACCCTGCTGACAGCCAACGGAAGACAAAAGAACATCGTTTTTGTAAATATATTTTGATGGTTTTCCATAACATTGTCAAATAAAATTGTATAGGTAACTCTGGAATTTATATTTCACCTGCGTCAATAAGATGCCTCTATCATCCAAATTAAAAAAAAATCTTGACGTCCACTTTTCCACTTTTTAACAACACCTCTCCACAATTTTGATTTAAAAATGTTTTAAGACCTAAGTGAATGGACAGCAGCCTCACATCCGCCCCGCGAACTCAAACCAAGCTGCATAGGCAGAAAAAGAAGGAAACATTTTCTTACAACCGGTTTTAGTCGCGAGGCGGCGTTCTCAAGACAAAAAACAAACAAACAAAACAAAAGCATTCACACTCACAGCCCCACACTAAGTTCAAAGACTTGTATTGTGGGTGCCGGAAACATTTACATCACACACACATTACACCCAGAACCAGAAGTACAAAAATCCCATGGGAAGGAATTTGTGCTCCTGCCGGGAATCGAACCCAGAACCCACGGCGCAGAGGGCGTACACCTGTCCACTGCGCCAAAAGGCAGAATGATCTAAAACGATTTAAAATTGATCATTCTCACATAAATTTTCAATACTCATAATAATGCTGTAGTAAAATGCTTTTATAATCGCGTGATACCTAGGTGGCTAGCGAAACGGCGAACCTATTAACAAAAAATAGTAAAATAAGAAAAGTAACTTAAAGTGACTTCACAAAGTCGGGATTTTTTATCTGTTCAATGTATTTCTTGCATAATAATGCTAAGTTAATTCTTTGTTTTGATTTGGTGTTTCTGTTAATACAAATTCTACCATTTTGGTCAATGCCTTTCAGTAGCGCTCACACCACAATATTGCAAATGTCAATGTTACGAATTTGGACTATTTTATATTAATATAATTCATCTTGTCTCTTGTATATTATGATAACTCATATCAAAAATATAATACAAGAGACAGAAACTAAACGATGTCCATTATGGATAATGTAAACTTGAATAAAATAAAGGATTCGCAAATGGTGTCGTTTACAAATATCGGATTCTTTGGTAATCACAAGTAAACACAATTTTTGAGTCCGGGTTCCGTATGTTTGATTTTGATTAATTATGTGTAACTAATGAAAGAAAAAATGTTTTTATCTAAAAAGTTTGCTTTTGTAGTTACCAGAAATTTCAAAATTTAAGGAAATCTCTACTTACAATCTCTTTTTACCGACTTCCCAAAAAAGGAGGAGGTACTCAAGTCGATTGTATTTTTTTTTTCGACTTCCCAAAAAAGGAGGAGGTACTCAAGTTGATTGTATTGTAATTGGTCCCATTTAAATTTGATCAAGATCTGATCAGTAGTTCTTGAAATATCCTCAATAATGGCTATTTTGTGACGAATAATAGCACTTGAGTTACCTATAGGTTCGATGTCTTGTAGGTAACTTGGTTCTTTGCTGTATATAGTTTTAGGAAATACAATACTTAACATATAAAAAAAAGACGTAGCACTCGGGGATAGCCGCGGTAAAGCTATTGCATAGCATTTTTTATCAACTTATGCAATAATAATTATTTATTAATTTTATTTATGCAGTATTTTTTTCCTGCCTCATAGAGGCGAGTAGCTAAACTAAAGAGACAAGCGTGATATTTCAAAAAAGTCATTAAAAGTTCTGCTATTCATCGATAGATGGCAAAACTAAAAAGTATCACCGCTGTGCCGGTCGGAGTGGGGGTGTTAGGCTATTTTCGTTACGGAATTTCTGGATTCGGTTTCCACGCTCAAGGCTCGCGATAGAAGCTATGCAATAGCTTAAAAAAATAATGCCTACTTTGACGATGTTCTGGTTTACCCGACTTCAAAAGTTACCTCACAACTTCTTTCGTTGTGACCCGATTTTGATGATTCTTTTTTTATTTGAAAGCTTGGGGTCAAGGTTCCGATGATAAAGCGGTGAAGTCGGTTTTTTAAGCTTTGCTTTCGTTTAATTATTATGTTTCAGTACTTAGTATGTAAAAGCAAAAAAAAACATGTTATTCACTTTTATTTTCACAGAACAATAAGAATTAATTTTTATAAAGAAAAAAATACAACTAAGCATAAAAAAAGGGTTTTAGTTTTTCTTCTGTGTATATCTCGTATTAGACTCCAAATGTAGTCACGTATCATGTTTTCATTATATTCTCTTTGATAACGCTGTTCAAAATTCGTCACATCTTGGTAAAAGCGTTCCCCTTGCTCTTCTGAATATGCGCCAAAGTTATCTTTAAACTGGTCTACGTGAGCATGGAGCATATGAACTTTAAAGAACACTCTACAACCCATGAGTTTTAAGTTATCAAGCATATTAGAAATGTACAAAAGCAAACTTTATTTAGTAAAAATGGATCCTCTGGTTACTTTACGTTGTAGACAAACTGAAAATAAGTATTTAATAACAAAACCAAAAAAATAAAATTGTTGTCTTGAATCTAACTAATTTATAATTGTGCAGTTCTAAAACCCCATAAGTCTACCCAGAGTTTCTCTAGCGTAGAAAGCCGAGAATCTAAGTAGTCCACAGTTTTTCTAGTTATACTATATTTTTTGTAGTTGGTGCACAAAGTTTTTATGCTCTCAAAACTGCTTACTTGTTTAGTTAGTAGTTCCATTTTTGAAGTTAGTTTGGCCAGTTAGCCGGTGATTTGGAGTGCCGAGTGGGTATAGTTAAGTAGTAGTTAGTTCCAATAGGTGTTGATTCAGGACACGAAGACCAGGATAAGTAGTTTCCTTGAGCTTCTTCAAGCGTATGTTGTCGCTCTTCGCAGTTTACGATAGAACTCCGTTGACTCTTGATTGTCCTTTGAGCACTCAGCGCATCCTGCAACCCGCTGTTACGAAATTATGCGCCTTCTCAATAGCCTGGTGAGACCCGCTTGTGGGAGGCCAGGAGCCGATTCCCAATCGCGCGTGTGTCGGTCGCGGCGTATCAAAGCGCACTCGCCCAGTAGGTAGATCATAATTATTATTAAGCAAGTTAATGTGCTCCGTACATAACTCCCAACCCAAAAAGGATGTAAGCGGGAGAGTGAGAGTCGGCTGTACAAGATCATAAAAAACAAAGTTCAATATATCAAAAAATATTAAAAGGTAGTACCTAAGTAACTAGTAAAATTATAAAAAAGCTTAGTAAATGTTATTAGACGAAGAAGTAAAATTAAATAGTATAAGTAAATCATTCAAAATTAAATCTAATATTGTTGAGGTGTTCCGTCGGGGGCTGTGCCGGTGCCGCTGCAGCTTGTGACTCAACGCCGCGCGCTCGCCGCCGCTCCCCGAGCGAGGCTGACCTTCCAAGTCGACTCGGTTTTGTAGTTGTAGGGGTGTTGCGAGGCTGCATTTCTATCTCAGTTTCCGGGGGATGCCCCGTTGAAGTGGCATAAGTAATTGTCTTGTTGCACAAGCCTCGCCTCTTCACTGCATATACCAAAGCTATAATAACAGCGAGTATAAGTAGTGTATAGCAGATAGTATATTGATGTATGTCGTGCGAAGTTATAGTAGCAGGGAGCTGACGCTCGTTTATTTTCTGCTGCTCAAGCTGTTTGTTAACTTTTTCTAAGTTATCTGTTTCAGATGGTAGTTCTAATTGCAGAGTGTGTTGCGAGTTAGCGATAATATTGTTTATCGATTTGACTAGCTTAGGTGGTCTTGCCAAGTTTAAGTCGACGGTCGCTCCACTGTGGTACAGATTGTGAGCGTAGATGCTCAAGTCCTTGTTTTGCATCGTGCATCCTTGATCTAAAGTTATGAGTGCCGATGTATTTACTTGATGAGAGGTGACGTCACTGCCACAGACAGTTCGTAGTACGCACAAATCACAACATACCGTCAGCCAGGTGTTTGTTGAATGTAACTCGATCCAGGCGGCTTTGCATTCAGATTTTTGTACAGGGCACGGCGAGGTCGTATGATGACCTAATAATTTGGCTTCACAGGGTGCGTCTTTACTTTCCAGGTTTCTAATGGGTAAGTGTAGGCTACACACAAAGTTGTTTGTGCTTCTTTGAATGCATTGCTTCATTCCATTTTCATGTATGCTAATATAAGTGTTTTGTCTAAAGTTGACAGCGATGTATTCAGCCGACATAAGTACATACGTCACAGTTTCGGTTTCATCTTTAGTTGTCAGAGGCAGAGGGATGACTCGATAGAGAGTATAGTCTTCGTCGCTCGTCAGTGGAATGTGAAATTCAAACATGAAGCACTCGTTTGTAACTCGAGCTTTCACATATAACAGTTTGTAAACATCCTTTATCTCTGCTTCAATATTTTCTACCGGAAAGTTAATGTTTTCGGTAACTTTCCCGAAATCTCATTTAGTTGTTTAATCAGATTGACTGGAGATAGGAGATGCACGTCGATATGACCTTTATAGATGTCGACAAGTGCGTTAAATAGCATCTCTTGTATATTCTTTAAGTTAGTCAGCAGCAAGTGGGCAGTAAGTGATACTGAGCTAAAGTAATTAGTAGCCATGACGGTGCCAATGTTTGATTGTAGCTGTGATAGTCTCAGTTCGGTGTCATTCATGTACTTGTTCATGAGGGCAAACTGTTGTTGGATGTTCTCTTCGTTTCTCTTCATGATTCCATTTTCAAGTTCGATGATAGTAGTTTGATTTTTCATGAGTTGAAGTATATATTTCTCATTATTTTGAATAGCTTGAATATCTTGTTGGTATTTTTTAGCGAAGTGTTGGTCCAATACTCCAAATAAGCTGTTGGCTAAGTATCCCACACCATCAATCAGAGAACGTTTTCGACGATCTGACAAATGTTTATGTGGGGATAGTAGTATATTGTTATAGTAATTTAAGGTCTCCATCTCATGCCATAGTTGTTTAGTAGTACTCGCACAGAATCTCTGATCCAGTTTTTGACAAAGGAGTTGCACATCTTTCAAGTAGTTTTCAATGTCCTTTGTAGCTTGCCAGTAAGTTGTTAAATTCGTGTAAGTGAGTAGTATCCATTCATCATGTATTAGTTGTATTTTTCCTATAGTGTCGTAATAAATCGGGCGCTCACGTCCAAGGTCTGTAATATGAGCGCTCGACGACGTGCCTTCAGTGATGTTAGTCGTTTTACCGTGCAATCCAGATATCAATGATAATACCATTAGGAAAGATAATAAAATAGTTGTTAAGAGACTTTTCTTTCCAGGGCATTTGCGTCCGTTTCTTGGGTTTGGCTGCGAATTGGAATCTTCATTACCATTTCGGGATGAGTTTTCAGCCTCATCTTCCGCGACAAATGGTAAAAGTTTTGCAAGTTTTGTTATGGGTCTCTTTAGTAGACCAGTCTGCGCCTCGTTTAGTAGTTTCTTTGTAGTAAGTTTCACAATAGTCATCTTTTTTGATGTCTTCAGATCCTTGAATTATGTCCTCGCTCTCCCAGTACTTTGATATCTCGGTTAGATCCACAACAGCGACGTGGCAGTTAAAAGTTTTTAGTTTTCCGCACAAGATCCAGCCTAGTTGAGTTTGCTGTGCGACTGGAGAGTGCTGATCTCCTTTTAGGACTCCGTCCATTAGGATGTGCGCATAAATATCAGCTGAGAGGAGCAAGTCAATGGAGCCTCTTACATTGTAATCTGGGTCTCCAAGTTTTAAGTTTTGCAGATGCGACCAGTTCGCCTTTTCGAAAGTTGAGTTAGGTAGGTTATTCGTGAGCTTCTTCAGTATCAGAGCTTGAGTTTCAAAAGTGTAGTCGCTATGTATCGACTTGCATGTTAGTTGCACACGGCCCTTACAGTCTCCGGATACGGATCCCACACCAGAAACCGTGGCGTATAGTTTAGCACGTGGCAGCCGTAACAGCTGTGCAGCGTTTTCAGTTATCAAGTTCACCTGTGAGCCCTGGTCAAGAAGAGCTCGAAGTGTCACGAAGGTGCCATCAATGCTTTTTACTTTTACTTGGACGGTGGTTAGAAGTACTTCCATATCCATCGTAGTCAGGTGATGAGAGTTTTGTTGCTTGGATGTTGAAGGTTGAGGGCGAAAGCTAGTCTTCTCAGTTTTAGTTGGCTCATACGCCTTTTTCGCTAAGTGTAATAAAGTATGGTGTCTCATGTTACATTCCTTGCAAGTCTTTTTCGAGCTACATTCGGCGTTTCCGTGTGTGTATAAGCAGTTTTTGCATAGTTTTAATTTCGCAACTGTGTGGATTCGCTGTGGAATGTCCATATCGACAAATTGTTTACACTGCATAAGCACATGTTTTCCGTCACATAATGGGCAATTGCCGTATGTCGTATAGAATGTATTCGAGTAGTCCTTATTATCTTTTAATAAGGTTGTTTTCTTAGGAAAGTTCGGCTTGTAATTGAAGTTTCTATAGTTGTGAAACTTGTTTGTCGGTTTATTGAAGCTCGAGTTACCGCTTTGTTTCTGCATATTAATTGTTTCTTTTTGGCGATTATGTACAGTTTCCAAGGCCATGAATTTGTTTTCCAGGAATGATAGGAACTCGGCAAGGTCTGGAAGCTCTCTGTTGTTTTGGATCTCTTTGGTGTAATCGTTGAAAGTCACGGAGTCCATTTTTTGTGACATGTAATACACAATCATTGGGCCCCAGCTTGTTACTTCTACTCCCATGTTAGTTAGGCCGTTGAGACTCTCTGTGACGACGTCATGAATTTTCTTAAGATTTTCTGTGTCGGGGTATCGTATGACCGGCAGTTGCTGCATGGCATTCATAAAAGATGTAAATTGAAGTCGGCGATTGTCGTACCGATTGGTGAGTATATCCCAACACGACTCGTAATTTTCGGCACTTACGGTGAGATGTTGTACCAAACGTTCCGCTTCACCTTTCAGTTTTGTTTTAAGATGTTGCATCTTCTGCGATTTTGAAATAGTTGGATTCTTGTGGATAGTTTCGAAAAAGAGATCCTTAAAGGAAATCCAGCTGATGTAGTCACCAGCGAATACTGGTATTTCGATTTTTGGAGTTGATTGTTGAAAGTGAATGTTTGACCATAGTTTGTTCTTCAGTTGTTTCCTCAAATCGTCATATTTTAGTTCGATGCTCTCATATTGGGCGCAGTAGTCGGCGCTGAAGTTAGAACCTTTTAGATTGTCCTCTAGTTGCCAGTGAAGCTTGTCAATAGCATCCCACTTGACCTTCAAAGTTGATAAGTGATCCTCAATTTCCCATTTTTCGGTTACAAGTTCTAGTTTAATTTTCTAGTTATACTATCTTTTTTGTAGTTGGTGCACAAAGTTTTTATGCTCTCAAAACTGCTTACTTGTTTAGTTAGTAGTTCCATTTTTGAAGTTAGTTTGGCCAGTTAGCCGGTGATTTGGAGTGCCGAGTGGGTATAGTTAAGTAGTAGTTAGTTCCAATAGGTGTTGATTCAGGACACGAAGACCAGGATAAGTAGTTTCCTTGAGCTTCTTCAAGCGTATGTTGTCGCTCTTCGCAGTTTACGATAGAACTCCGTTGACTCTTGATTGTCCTTTGAGCACTCAGCGCATCCTGCAACCCGCTGTTACGAAATTATGCGCCTTCTCAATAGCCTGGTGAGACCCGCTTGTGGGAGGCCAGGAGCCGATTCCCACTCGCGCGTGTGTCGGTCGCGGCGTATCAAAGCGCACTCGCCCAGTAGGTAGATCATAATTATTATTAAGCAAGTTAATGTGCTCCGTACATAACTCCCAACCCAAAAAGGATGTAAGCGGGAGAGTGAGAGTCGGCTGTACAAGATCATAAAAAACAAAGTTCAATATATCAAAAAATATTAAAAGGTAGTACCTAAGTAACTAGTAAAATTATAAAAAAGCTTAGTAAATGTTATTAGACGAAGAAGTAAAATTAAATAGTATAAGTAAATCATTCAAAATTAAATCTAATATTGTTGAGGTGTTCCGTCGGGGGCTGTGCCGGTGCCGCTGCAGCTTGTGACTCAACGCCGCGCGCTCGCCGCCGCTCCCCGAGCGAGGCTGACCTTCCAAGTCGACTCGGTTTTGTAGTTGTAGGGGTGTTGCGAGGCTGCATTTCTATCTCAGTTTCCGGGGGATGCCCCGTTGAAGTGGCATAAGTAATTGTCTTGTTGCACAAGCCTCGCCTCTTCACTGCATATACCAAAGCTATAATAACAGCGAGTATAAGTAGTGTATAGCAGATAGTATATTGATGTATGTCGTGCGAAGTTATAGTAGCAGGGAGCTGACGCTCGTTTATTTTCTGCTGCTCAAGCTGTTTGTTAACTTTTTCTAAGTTATCTGTTTCAGATGGTAGTTCTAATTGCAGAGTGTGTTGCGAGTTAGCGATAATATTGTTTATCGATTTGACTAGCTTAGGTGGTCTTGCCAAGTTTAAGTCGACGGTCGCTCCACTGTGGTACAGATTGTGAGCGTAGATGCTCAAGTCCTTGTTTTGCATCGTGCATCCTTGATCTAAAGTTATGAGTGCCGATGTATTTACTTGATGAGAGGTGACGTCACTGCCACAGACAGTTCGTAGTACGCACAAATCACAACATACCGTCAGCCAGGTGTTTGTTGAATGTAACTCGATCCAGGCGGCTTTGCATTCAGATTTTTGTACAGGGCACGGCGAGGTCGTATGATGACCTAATAATTTGGCTTCACAGGGTGCGTCTTTACTTTCCAGGTTTCTAATGGGTAAGTGTAGGCTACACACAAAGTTGTTTGTGCTTCTTTGAATGCATTGCTTCATTCCATTTTCATGTATGCTAATATAAGTGTTTTGTCTAAAGTTGACAGCGATGTATTCAGCCGACATAAGTACATACGTCACAGTTTCGGTTTCATCTTTAGTTGTCAGAGGCAGAGGGATGACTCGATAGAGAGTATAGTCTTCGTCGCTCGTCAGTGGAATGTGAAATTCAAACATGAAGCACTCGTTTGTAACTCGAGCTTTCACATATAACAGTTTGTAAACATCCTTTATCTCTGCTTCAATATTTTCTACCGGAAAGTTAATGTTTTCGGTAACTTTCCCGAAATCTCATTTAGTTGTTTAATCAGATTGACTGGAGATAGGAGATGCACGTCGATATGACCTTTATAGATGTCGACAAGTGCGTTAAATAGCATCTCTTGTATATTCTTTAAGTTAGTCAGCAGCAAGTGGGCAGTAAGTGATACTGAGCTAAAGTAATTAGTAGCCATGACGGTGCCAATGTTTGATTGTAGCTGTGATAGTCTCAGTTCGGTGTCATTCATGTACTTGTTCATGAGGGCAAACTGTTGTTGGATGTTCTCTTCGTTTCTCTTCATGATTCCATTTTCAAGTTCGATGATAGTAGTTTGATTTTTCATGAGTTGAAGTATATATTTCTCATTATTTTGAATAGCTTGAATATCTTGTTGGTATTTTTTAGCGAAGTGTTGGTCCAATACTCCAAATAAGCTGTTGGCTAAGTATCCCACACCATCAATCAGAGAACGTTTTCGACGATCTGACAAATGTTTATGTGGGGATAGTAGTATATTGTTATAGTAATTTAAGGTCTCCATCTCATGCCATAGTTGTTTAGTAGTACTCGCACAGAATCTCTGATCCAGTTTTTGACAAAGGAGTTGCACATCTTTCAAGTAGTTTTCAATGTCCTTTGTAGCTTGCCAGTAAGTTGTTAAATTCGTGTAAGTGAGTAGTATCCATTCATCATGTATTAGTTGTATTTTTCCTATAGTGTCGTAATAAATCGGGCGCTCACGTCCAAGGTCTGTAATATGAGCGCTCGACGACGTGCCTTCAGTGATGTTAGTCGTTTTACCGTGCAATCCAGATATCAATGATAATACCATTAGGAAAGATAATAAAATAGTTGTTAAGAGACTTTTCTTTCCAGGGCATTTGCGTCCGTTTCTTGGGTTTGGCTGCGAATTGGAATCTTCATTACCATTTCGGGATGAGTTTTCAGCCTCATCTTCCGCGACAAATGGTAAAAGTTTTGCAAGTTTTGTTATGGGTCTCTTTAGTAGACCAGTCTGGGTTTTTAAAGTGGTTACCCTGACGTGTCCATCTTCTCCTGGATGTAACTCGATCACTTTTCCCATGGCCCATTTTCCTGGTGGTATATTGTTATCCTTCACCAATACAATGTCACCCTTTTCGAGATTTTTTGTCGATTTTTGCCATTTGCTTCTCGCCTGTAGTTGAGACAGATAGTCACTTGACCATGACTTCCAAAATTGATGCAGCATGTGTTCAGTTAGTTGCCATCTGTCGCGTAAATTGATGCTCCGTTCGTCTTCGTAGTTTGACAGCGGGAGTGTTAAAGTAGGACTACCAGTTAAGAAGTGGCCAGGAGTCAAGTAGTTGTAGAAGTCTTCTGGATCCTCTGTGAGAGGACATAGAGGCCGCGAGTTCATGCAGGCTTCTATTTTTGCAAGTAATGTGGTGAATTCCTCGTATGTGAGTTTTTGATCTCCCAGGACCCGACGTAGGTGATGTTTCATTGAGCGTACAGCTGCCTCCCAGAGCCCTCCAGCCGTTGGCCAGGCTGGTGCGTTGAAATGCCACTGCACCTCCAACTTGGCGATCTCGTCGAAGAACTCTGGTGACAGTTCAGTTTTAAAGTACATGTGCTGGGGTGATCCATGTCTTGCACACAGCCTTTGGAGGGCGGCTATGAAGCTGCCAGTACTAAGGCTTGAGACGAGCTGGATGTCTACGGCCTTCGTTGCCATGCACACAAAAATGCAAATATAGCCTTTAGAAGTTTTAACCCCTCTCCCCTGGTTCAGTTTAAATGTTCACGCATCCTGTGAAATCTACTCCTGTGTGCGTGAAAGGGCGAGAAGGGGTAGCACGTTGTCGTGGTAGATCGGCCATGATCTGATAGTTATCAGTTGTTTTATATCGAAGGCAGCGCACGCAGTGACGTAGTTGAGTCTTCACTACTCGGTTCCCTCCGATAATCCAATATCGTTGTCGTATGTAAGCGAGCGTGAGTCGCGCTCCGCCATGTAGGGTTGCAGAATGAGCCTCCTGAATGACTAGTTGAGTCAGCCTTCCGTCTCTTGGTAAGATGACAGGGTTCTTCATACCCAATGGCAAATTAGTTTTGTTTAGGCGGCCACCGACGCGTATAATTCCGTCTTCATCAAGGTAAGGATTCAGTTTGAAGATGGAGCTCTTGCTGTTTAGAGTTTGTTTATTCATTAGTAAGTTATATTCAGTTTGTAATACTCTTCTTTGTATAAATCGTATGATCATATTATTTGCAGCAAGTAGGTCGCTTGTTGTCAGGTAGGTAATTAACGCGTTATCGGAACGAGCGGTGTCGAGTTTCGCCGCTGATGTCCGGGCCTTTGTAATAAAATGCATAATCCAAGCGACAATACGTTTAGCTCGTAATAACGAACTACTTTTATTTATCAAGTCGGTAATGAAGCTATCATTATTAGTTTCTTGTAGGGCTGCCACTTTCTGTTTTTCATCAATTTTAGTTGTAAATAGGCAGTTCATCGTGTCTAGTCTGGACGTTTCCGTAGAAGTTTTAAGTTGATTTGGCCCATTCCACCACAAGTTGAAATTAAGTAGCTTCTTCGGTTCTACGCCTCTTGTGGCACAATCTGCAGGGTTGTTTTTTGATTCAATGTAAGACCATTTTTGGGCTGGAATTACTTGCTTGATTTTCTTCACTCTATTTTCGACATATCTTTCCCATTTAGAGCTTTCTCCTTGCAGCCATGCCAAAACGACCTGTGAGTCACTCCAAGCCCACATAGTGACATTATGTTCGTTTAACGAGTTTTTTGCTTTGTCCATAAGTTGAGACAGTAGTAAGGCACCACATAGTTCCTTACGTGGCAATGAAATTTTCTGGGCAAGTGGGGCAACCCTAGTTTTCGCTGCTAGTAAGTTTAATACAGGTAGCCCGCTTTCGTTGGTGACGCGTGTATATATAACACAGGCGTAGGCCTTCTCGCTTGCGTCACAGAAGCCAAGTAGTTCGATGTTCTTATCGGTGCTTCCGATCCATCTTTGGATTTTTTTTGTTTGCAGGTTAGGGATGTCAGCTCTTAGTTTCAGCCAATCTTCTTGTATGTTAGTAGGTAGTTGCTGATCCCAATTAAGTGAGTTATTTTCTTCCCATACTCGTTGAAAAATTAGTTTTGCCATTATAGTTACAGGAGAAAGCCACCCCAGCGGGTCGTAGAGCTGTGATATTTCAGATAGTAGAGACCGTTTAGTTAGTGGCTTCGGTTCCTCGTCTAAGTTCCAGTTAAAGGTGAATGTGTCCAAGTTAGGATTCCATCCAAGACCGAGTGTTTTCTGGGAATTTTCATGTTTGAAGTCGAAATTACTGGTTGCAATCTGATCTTCCGTTAAGTTTTTAAGTACTGCCGGACAGTTACTCGAAAATTTTCGTAAATTCATGCCGCCCCCGTTTAGTAATTTGATTAAAGTTGTTTGTAGTTCTGTTGCGCCTTCAATCGTGTTACTTCCGCTCGTAAGGTCGTCAACATAAAACTCATTTTGCAGTATTTTAGCAGCGACTGGGTACTTATGTCCATCGTCTATTGATAATTGTTTCAAAGTTCTCATTGCGATCCACGGTGCGCATTTTGCGCCGTATGTTAGTGTACATAGGGTGTATTCCCGTAATGCATCATGTATGGAGGGGCGCCATATGATTTTTTGTAGTTGTTGTTGGTCTTCGGAAATCCAAATGCATCTATACATTTTTTCGATATCGGCTGTAATGGCATATTTGTATGATCTCCATTTTAAAATCAGAGCTTGTATGTCTTTTTGTAGGTTAGGGCCCTTTTCCATTAGCGAGTTTAAGCTTTTTCCAGTTGATGTTTTGTTAGAAGCATTAAACACCACTCGCAATTTCGTAGTTGTAGATTCTTCCCGGAGAACGCCGTGGTGAGGTAGATAACATTCTAGCTCTTCACTCGTGGATGCCGTTGGAGACGATGGCTTCATGTGCTCTAGATCAGAGTACTCATTCATGAAGTTTTTATACATATTAGATAGTTTTTCGTTTTTAGTTAGTCGTTTTTCTAGTTGTAAAAATTGTGAGACCGCTGTATGCCTTGATTTTCCGAGTTCGGATTCAAAGTTTGGCATCATTGGCATTTTCACGGTGTATTTGCCATCTGCGCCTCGTTTAGTAGTTTCTTTGTAGTAAGTTTCACAATAGTCATCTTTTTTGATGTCTTCAGATCCTTGAATTATGTCCTCGCTCTCCCAGTACTTTGATATCTCGGTTAGATCCACAACAGCGACGTGGCAGTTAAAAGTTTTTAGTTTTCCGCACAAGATCCAGCCTAGTTGAGTTTGCTGTGCGACTGGAGAGTGCTGATCTCCTTTTAGGACTCCGTCCATTAGGATGTGCGCATAAATATCAGCTGAGAGGAGCAAGTCAATGGAGCCTCTTACATTGTAATCTGGGTCTCCAAGTTTTAAGTTTTGCAGATGCGACCAGTTCGCCTTTTCGAAAGTTGAGTTAGGTAGGTTATTCGTGAGCTTCTTCAGTATCAGAGCTTGAGTTTCAAAAGTGTAGTCGCTATGTATCGACTTGCATGTTAGTTGCACACGGCCCTTACAGTCTCCGGATACGGATCCCACACCAGAAACCGTGGCGTATAGTTTAGCACGTGGCAGCCGTAACAGCTGTGCAGCGTTTTCAGTTATCAAGTTCACCTGTGAGCCCTGGTCAAGAAGAGCTCGAAGTGTCACGAAGGTGCCATCAATGCTTTTTACTTTTACTTGGACGGTGGTTAGAAGTACTTCCATATCCATCGTAGTCAGGTGATGAGAGTTTTGTTGCTTGGATGTTGAAGGTTGAGGGCGAAAGCTAGTCTTCTCAGTTTTAGTTGGCTCATACGCCTTTTTCGCTAAGTGTAATAAAGTATGGTGTCTCATGTTACATTCCTTGCAAGTCTTTTTCGAGCTACATTCGGCGTTTCCGTGTGTGTATAAGCAGTTTTTGCATAGTTTTAATTTCGCAACTGTGTGGATTCGCTGTGGAATGTCCATATCGACAAATTGTTTACACTGCATAAGCACATGTTTTCCGTCACATAATGGGCAATTGCCGTATGTCGTATAGAATGTATTCGAGTAGTCCTTATTATCTTTTAATAAGGTTGTTTTCTTAGGAAAGTTCGGCTTGTAATTGAAGTTTCTATAGTTGTGAAACTTGTTTGTCGGTTTATTGAAGCTCGAGTTACCGCTTTGTTTCTGCATATTAATTGTTTCTTTTTGGCGATTATGTACAGTTTCCAAGGCCATGAATTTGTTTTCCAGGAATGATAGGAACTCGGCAAGGTCTGGAAGCTCTCTGTTGTTTTGGATCTCTTTGGTGTAATCGTTGAAAGTCACGGAGTCCATTTTTTGTGACATGTAATACACAATCATTGGGCCCCAGCTTGTTACTTCTACTCCCATGTTAGTTAGGCCGTTGAGACTCTCTGTGACGACGTCATGAATTTTCTTAAGATTTTCTGTGTCGGGGTATCGTATGACCGGCAGTTGCTGCATGGCATTCATAAAAGATGTAAATTGAAGTCGGCGATTGTCGTACCGATTGGTGAGTATATCCCAACACGACTCGTAATTTTCGGCACTTACGGTGAGATGTTGTACCAAACGTTCCGCTTCACCTTTCAGTTTTGTTTTAAGATGTTGCATCTTCTGCGATTTTGAAATAGTTGGATTCTTGTGGATAGTTTCGAAAAAGAGATCCTTAAAGGAAATCCAGCTGATGTAGTCACCAGCGAATACTGGTATTTCGATTTTTGGAGTTGATTGTTGAAAGTGAATGTTTGACCATAGTTTGTTCTTCAGTTGTTTCCTCAAATCGTCATATTTTAGTTCGATGCTCTCATATTGGGCGCAGTAGTCGGCGCTGAAGTTAGAACCTTTTAGATTGTCCTCTAGTTGCCAGTGAAGCTTGTCAATAGCATCCCACTTGACCTTCAAAGTTGATAAGTGATCCTCAATTTCCCATTTTTCGGTTACAAGTTCTAGTTTAATTTTTATCATAGCTCTCTCTAAGGCCTTGAAGTTGCATTTTTGGCGATTGAGTAGTTTCGATAGATCTTCGGGCAGTGTAGCACTGGTGTAAGATTCATCCTCAGAAATCCCAGATAAGTTGAAGTCGACGCTGGTTATCAGTTTTTTTCTTCATTCTTCTTTTGTTTTTGGCGGTGAGAAATCAAGAGTTCCATGATGTTCTCCTTAGTTGAATCGTAAAGTTCTTTAGTTCGGCCATACACGTTTGAGGTGAAATAGATGATCTCACTTTTATCTTCAATTGTTTGCACTAAAGTTTCATGCTTCTCATGGAAGTCTACCCAGAGTTTCTCTAGCGTAGAAAGCCGAGAATCTAAGTAGTCCACAGTTTTTCTAGTTATACTATCTTTTTTGTAGTTGGTGCACAAAGTTTTTATGCTCTCAAAACTGCTTACTTGTTTAGTTAGTAGTTCCATTTTTGAAGTTAGTTTGGCCAGTTAGCCGGTGATTTGGAGTGCCGAGTGGGTATAGTTAAGTAGTAGTTAGTTCCAATAGGTGTTGATTCAGGACACGAAGACCAGGATAAGTAGTTTCCTTGAGCTTCTTCAAGCGTATGTTGTCGCTCTTCGCAGTTTACGATAGAACTCCGTTGACTCTTGATTGTCCTTTGAGCACTCAGCGCATCCTGCAACCCGCTGTTACGAAATTATGCGCCTTCTCAATAGCCTGGTGAGACCCGCTTGTGGGAGGCCAGGTACCGATTCGCTTTCGCAACTTGAGGTCACAAACGCACCAAATGCACAGTTGAAAGATCGAAGGACCAAAAAATGTAGCGTCCAGTGGCGACACTACAAGAGTTAGTAGTAAAAGTGTAAAGTTTATGCACAATATTTAATGCCATATATATCAACGTGATTGAGCCGATTCCCACTCGCGCGTGTGTCGGTCGCGGCGTATCAAAGCGCACTCGCCCAGTAGGTAGATCATAATTATTATTAAGCAAGTTAATGTGCTCCGTACAACTACAAACATCCGATCGAAAACCGTCGGAAGCCGGCTATGGAGTTAATAATTTTGAACGAATCCCACATCAGAGACGTGCGGGGCGGGGTGGAGCGGCGCGGTGGCACGCGCTGCGCTGGGCGCGCTGGGCGGCGGCGCACCCGTGGTGGTGGTGGGGCGGGCGGGCGCCGGCGCGTGCGGCGCGCTGGAGGCGGCGGTTCGCGCGCTGCGCGGGTCGGCGCGCGCGCCCGCCGCGTGTGCCGAGGGCGCGGCGCGCGCCGCCGCCGTGGCGCGCCTGGCTCGGCTCGCGGGCTGGCGGCGCGCGCTGCTGCCTCCGCCGCCGCCGAGCTCCGAGTGCGGCGCAGCTTTACGCGCGGTGGCGCTGGCGCTCGCCGCCTCCGGCGTCGCCGCGGTCGCCGTTGCCACGGATGACCTCGCCCAGCAGCCTCACGGTGGGTGCCGTCTGCGGGCGGGACGCTCTATCTAGCAGAGGCACGTTCATAAATCATATAATCATTTATCTTCATACGTAACGTGGTAATTGCATTTAAACTTGTTGGGTTCGGAAGTTTCAGTCTGAAACTGAACCACACTTCTCGTATTTTTCGTAATCGTTATCCTTGAACACGCGATCGTTTGTTGAATCCCTACTGGGTTTAAATAAACGTTATACGATTTGTAGGGAGTGATGCTAGTGAGCGATTTTTTAAACATTAGATTGATTGTGGCCAAATTTTGATGCGACTGATTTTTGGCGGTCTATGTTATGCTCGCGTCTGTGGGACTTTAGTGTTCCCACACGTGTCCCTCGGGTGGCCCTAATAAGCAACTGATTTTTTCGTGTTGGTATGCTTCGGTCGCGCTACCATACTAGACTAGACTAGACACAGTCATGGTGCCAAAAGTTTTACGTTTGTTCTTACACCATGAGTGTTAAGAAAAGCTGTTCTGGACTGGAAGGAAACTTAAACAATGTGCAGAGCATGCAGCTGGTTTCGGTACACCGAAACCGGCTTCACTCCTTGTTTGAGGTCTTGCTTTGGAGGGTGGCGGGATCCTTGGTTTGTCGGACCGGTTGGCGACCGGCTGTGAGGAACTGATGGATTAACCCTTTGGGGGTTCGGGCGTCACCGCAGTCTCCGCGGAAGACCTCTATTGGCACCGATTCAGTCAGACTCTTTAAAGAACAGGTTCTATAAAGAACTGATAACTAATTATTTTAACATCTTTGAAATTACTTTATAGACGCAATAAAATACTCAAAGCCGTTGCTATGCTGCTCTTACAATACAATAATTCTTTATTGCACTTCACCTCGTTTATTTTCCTTATTAGTCCACCTACTTCACCTTTTATGAAAATGAACAAAAAATATAATAAGTTTGTACGGCAGGTGCACATGCGTGGATCGCAATCAAATTTTCAACCAGTCTACCACTATCTGGACAGTAAAACCGCACTTGTTCTTCTCATCGGAGATGCAGATTAGATGTCCACTGGACATAAGAAGATAAGAAGTTACTTGCACTATCCAGTATATATCCGGGAGCCCGTGACAACATCTGCTGTCTGCGTCTCCGCAATATTAAATATTTTCACAATATTAGTCCTTAGCAGAGTCTGTCGGAGTGAACTTTTGTCGTAACTCTCCAGAATATTTGGGTTTCAAGAAAGATTTGCAACATGAAAACTCTCTGCCATCGATGGTCGAACCGGATGGATCACTTGCTCACATTGCTACGGAGAAAGCGAATTTGTATGCCTCTCTTTTCACAGAAGCTTCACGCTTTAATACCAATGGCGAATTATCTCTATGCCTACCTTACTATGTGTTACCCATGCCTGAAATTCGCGTTCGGCAGAAAGAGGTACTAAAATTTCTGCGTGGCCTTAAGGTTAATAAAGTGATTGGCCCAGACAGGATTCCAGCAATCGTGCTTAGGATATGTGCACCAGAGCTTTCCCCGATTTTGACGCGCTTGTTCCGCCTCTCTCTTTAGTCAGGTAAACTCCCAAAAAATTGGAAACATGCTAATGCCAATACCAAAATTTTTCGTTTTTTTTTAAATACCCGACTTACATTTTTGAAGTCTCCCACTTGTTACTATCGTCCTTTTAAAAGGTCTGCACTTAAACAAAAATATTGTGATGGATGTGGGTAGTGTAAACAATTTTTGTTAAAGACATATGGAAGTTGAGATGTAGGGCAGTACAATACAAGTATTGTGACTGTGCTGACATAATATAATTATAAAGTTATGGATCAGTAATTTTGCGTGTCATTTATCATGAGTGATGTGAGGTAAGTTACTTTACTATTATTATATTTCCAACATTTCCAACAACAAATAATATAAGTTCCAATCATCATTTATGCAATGTGAATGAAATTTTGTTGATATCTGATACTATTATGGCATTTATGAGTCGATATTTATGGTGTTCTTTATAACGCCCAGTAGTAAAATCAACTACTACATCTCAAAATATTTTATTTTGTTTTTGTATGATTTTTTGTGGAAAAGGATGGGAATATGAACTTCATGATATCATTGAGGAGCTGGAAATTGGTGAAACTGTACCTATTCCTAACAGCTTTGCAGTATTTCCAGCAGAAAATTGTAACGCTGACGTCACCGACGTGGATTCAGGGGACGAAAATCAAGTCCAAATTCATAATTTACCAGGTTCTCAATTGAGGACTCTAGCACAAGTGCATTATGATAATATGTCAGATGATAACTATAGTGATGACGAAATAACTTTAACAGAAGCCACTAAACAAAAACGTACCAGTGGGTGCAGTGCTTCCAGAAAAAACCAGTTAACAGTAACATACCTCATACATCATCCCAAACCCCGACCAACAAAAAAAATGGTATTTGACTTTGATTTGTCACTCTCTAGATATGGCCATCTACAATGCTTGGCAATTGTATCACATTGATGGAGGGAAATTGGACCAATTGCAATTCTAGAGGAGTATTGCAACTGGCCTTCTAGAAACAAATCGCAAAACCAAAAAGTAGAAAGCCAGGTCACACATGACAATATTTTTGCCAAAGCTCTTGATATGACAACAACAGGCATCTAATAAAATATCAAGAAAGACAGTTGAGATGTGTTGTGTGCTATAAAAAGGCTATATTTTCTGTGTAACTTGTGATGTGACGTTGCACCCAAAATAATTTTTCGAACTTTACCATACGAAATAATGTTTGCTTATTTTGCTATAAATTGTAATGATTAATGTTTTTTTCCATGTGTTAGTAATGAAAAAGAATAAAGTAGCTTTGTGATTTTTTTTTAAATACTCAAGCAAATTAGGTAGGGTATTTTACTACCGTCCTTTTAAAAGAACATCATTTTTCCGGTTTTCCAAAAACATATTTTTTTTAATATTATTTTTCCTAGGTTTTAGACCATTTAAGGAAATACATGTCTTAATTTCATTGAAATCAGACACTAAAACGCTTTTCAGTAACAAGTGGGTGAAGTTGAATACTATTTTGTTATTTCACAGTTAATCAACAATAAGATTTGTTATGCGATTGCATAAGAACTTTATCACAGCTTTATTATAAATATTGCAAATTACTATATCTATAGATATACCTATATTTCTGTGAATAAACTATTATTATAACATTTAAGTGAGAAGAAGTTACCATAACCAACTCTTAATCATTATATTATAATCTCAATGGTCGTTTAAAATAAAAAATGGGTTAAGAAACCTAATGATGATTTTCAAAAAATAATTCAATAATTTATACCTGTGTGAATAATGTGTATTTAATGGCAGGCTCTTGGCATATCTCGTAAAAAGGATCTTCTAAGTGACCGACAGTACAGGTTTCGCCAAATTCGGTCTTCAGGAGATCCGTTAGTGTATGACACTCATATCATGCGAAGCAATTGAAATGTATGGTGAGGCACTTGACGTCTCACTGTATTTCTCATAAGCTTTTGATTGGGTCTGGCGCCAAAGTAAACTAATCAACAACTGTGCTATTGTCTGCATACCAAAAAATACCGGGCTTGAGCAGATCGTTTATATTTAGCAAGAAGAGCGTCGCTGAAAGAACCGACCCTTGAGGTACTCCGGCATTGATGGGCATTAAATCAGATGAGCAGCCGTCAACAACCATTCGAATTGATCGTTCCCGCAAGAAATCCGATATCCATGCGCATAATTCAGGAGGCAAACCATAGGCTGGCAGCTTGCCTATAAGGCTATCGTGCCAAACCCTGTCAAAAAACATGGATATATCTAACGAAACGGCAAGCGCTTCGCCGTGTTTCTCCACAGCTTCACTCCAAATGTGAGTGGCATATGCTAGAAGGTCTCCAGTTGGCCGGTTTCGGCGAAACCCGTATTGCCGGTCACTTAGGTGGTCATTCGCTTCTAGATATTTACTGAGCGAGCATTTTTCGTCTTTTACCGCATCATTGCTTTCCATCAGGTGAGATTGTGGTTAAAAGATTGGATTAGTTACAAATAAAAAAAATATTATATTGAACTTTTTATTACGAGGTGCAGATATCGATTTGACGTCATGATTAATTTTGTTGCAGTTGTGATCCAGTGTGCATCACGAGGAGCGCGCGTGGTGGAGGTGGCCGCCGCACCTACCTCGCTGCTATTGCACGTCGACGAGCCCTCCGACTCTGTCGATGATTTACAAAGAAACAGTATTTTAGCGGGTGAAGAAGCGCCATCTGGTAATCATTCGCAGTATTTTTTGGGCCGATACACCTCTTCTAAAAATACATTTCGCAGATTTTTTTTCTTTCGGGCGACGACGGCCTCGAAAGCTATTGCTGTAGATCGCAAAAGACGAAGCATGACTCCCGAAACGTATGCATCGAAGATCTCTTATCAAAATTTTAAAGTCCTGAAAAGGGATACTCGAGACTCGGCAACGCCCACTCGTGCCGGTCGTCCCGACTATCCATTTCCGTTTATCGACAGAAGACTTCATCTTAATGAACTGCTCCTTCTAAGCACTGAAAGACTCGACAAGGACAAAGCTCCAAGTGACATCGAGCAAGTGTATGCGGATGCGCTCGAAGCCCTAGAGAAAGTCGAAAGTGCTGAGCCAGCCAACTTTACGTTTCACGTCTACTTGCAATCGGAGAAAGAGACTGCGCGGCCGACTCCAACGTGGAGACTCGTCGGCTCTGTTGCTGCGACAATGAACCACGAGCTCGACGCGCCCGCGACCGAGTGGGTGACTGTGGTGCGTGAGGCCAACGGTAGTAACGCGCGGGACTGGCTCGGCTCGAACCGGGATGCTGGCGAGCGGCGTATGGGTGCGGGCGCCGGGGTAGCGTCGCTCGGAGTCGGCGCCGGTGTGATGCTGGCGGCGGGCGTGGCGCTTGCGGTGCGATGGGGGGCAGCGCGACGCCGGCGGCGAAGGCGCGGCGGTGGTGCGGTGCTTGAAGCTACTGATTTCTCGTTCCCGGCGGACGAGCAGCGCTGCGTGGGCGAGGGCATGGAGACGATGCTGTCGTGCTGGTTGCAGCAGCTGCACGAGTTTGGCGGACCGGAACTGGAGCGACCGGATCTACTGAAGCAGCCGCCTCGCGCTCCTTCCGCTCCCTCTTCTACGTGTAGTGTTAACCGCATTGCACTCGACCGCCGCATCCGATATAAGGTGATACACACGCATGCAATCACACTCACGCACCTTCTTATTTGATTTATGCCACATTCGTCCCGAATTTTTGACCCACGCCTTTAAAAAGTATTTATTCGTCCCGCACGATAATATTTGTGCATATTCGTCCCGCATTTATAAACAAATTTACAAATAATTAAGATTAGATGTACTTAACACGCATTATTGAAGATATTTCAAGAACTACTGATCAGATCTTGATCAAATTTAAATGGAACCAATTGGAAAGCAACTTATTTCAAACAAAAAAAAATTCAAAATCGGTTGACGTGGATTTTAAGAAGTTATGAGGTAACACACATAAAAAAAAACAAAGAAGAACAGTCGACTTGAGTACCCCTCCTTTTTTGTGAAGTCGGTAGATAAACCCTTGCATAATCACAGCTCCTGTATCGTGAGTGTCAGAAACAACACACACACAATCACACCCAGGAATAGGGATATAGTTAATAATAATATAATAATTAGCCGTTCGCCCCGAACTGAGTCCTCACGCTCATAATTTACTTTATAAAGAAAATTTCTTTGTCTGTTGCTTATATATATATATATATATATTTTAACAATAATTGTTTGATTTTTGTATTTTTGGTTCAAGATCAGGATATAGTAGACACATACAGAACAGATAATGATATAGCTGATACGTAAGTATCAGCTTTAAATGTATAGCCATTTTTCAGTTAGACTCGGAGACAAAACAATATATATTGAATTGTCTTGCAGGGTGACGCCGTACATGTAAAACCATGGGGCAGCGTGGAAGGGCGGGAGGATGCTGGGGTGAGAGTAGGGCTGGGGGTGGGGGCAGCAGCAGGGGCGGGGACGGGTGCAGTCGTGATTGACCTGAAGCGGAAGGCGATCGACGTGCTGCTTGTCATGCAGAGCCTCAGGCATGAAAATCTCAACCCCTTCATAGGTTTGTTTATTGCATTTTATCAGGATATAAATAATACATTAATGTTTGTTTATATAGAATTAGCCATGCTAGGCAAAACTATAGTAGTGAATTTAGAAAGGTCCCCGCCTCAAGCTTAATTTTTTCCCTCCTTAATGTAATACTACAATAAAGACTACAGTTTAGTGATTAGATAGGGATCTCATCACATATTATTATGAAAATATTAAGGGGGCATACATGTAGGTGGGAAGCAAATTATTTTTTGTACTCGTGTGTGGTACCTTAAAAAAGAGCTTTGCAAGTACAATATGAAAAATAAACTATGTTGAAATTACAATTTGGTAGGCCACCAAAGTCACTGACTTATTTTGTCCCAGGGTCTATCAAAAAAACTCCTCAAGCTGATACTTTCGTATAATATCTGTTATATCCGGTACTTGACAATAAATCACTTTCCATCAGGTGAGATAGCGGTCAAATTAAATTAGCCTATCTAGAATTCAAAAAATACATAAATCAATTAATTATTAGTAAGAAAAACAGTTATAAGCAATTAACCTAGAAAGTTTTTCTCTATTGGGCAAAAAATGTAGGCACGAGATCTCAGTTCGGAGCGAATGACTAGTAATATTAACTTAGAAGTGAGACACGCAGGTTTAAAAGTGTCACGAATTATAATTATAGTTTATTCAAAAACATTCAACAATAATTACTTGTTAACAAAAATATAACCGGCCGTAGCAAAATATAATCAAACTATGGTAAGAAATGAATTTTCCTAATTCACGGGTTTTTTTTAACTTAGAATGCTTTCGGGTTTGTACGGTGGAATTAGTCTAATTATCACTAATTTACGCATGGTAGGTGATGCCTTGACATTTCGAAACTATTTACGTAGTTTTCATTTATTCACACAAGACAGTATTTTTTTAATATTTTGTTTTAACGAAACCGTAGCGCTGCGCAATAACTCCGATTGTAGGATCTTGACATATTATTGTATGTGTGTAGCTCTTGTACAACAAGTGAAATTATAGGACCTTGGGTGCTTCACTCAGTTTGTGTGCTACCTTTCGCCCGTATTTAAGTTCTTGTTCTATTATTAATAAATGTGTAAATGTTGAGTGCTGTGGCGTGTTCTGTGATGCAGGGTGGCTATACTCAGCCCGTCCGGCACTGGTGTGGGACCACTGTGGGCGCGGCTCTCTCGAGGACGTGCTCATGGCAGATGACATTAAGCTTGACTGGACCTTTCGACTATCGCTGCTCACCGATCTGGTCAGGGGTATGCGCTACCTGCACGCGTCACCGTTGCGCGTGCATGGCTGGCTCTCGTCGCGCAACTGCGTCGTGGACTCGCGCTGGGTACTGCGCGTCACGGACTTCGGGCTACCGGCACTAGCGCGCGCACAACAGCTTCCTTCCGAACGGCGCGCTGCTCGAGATTTGCTGTGGACGGCGCCCGAGCTGCTGCGTGAACCGGATGCATGCCAGCGCCCGTCGCAACCCGCTGACGTCTACTCCTTCGCCATCATCATGCAGGAGGTGATTGTTCGTGGCGAGCCCTACTGCATGCTGGCGCTGACGCCGGACGGTGAGTTGATCATACCGCGGGGCGCGCGGGCTGTTTCGCCGCTGGCGCTGGCCACACTCACTTCCGCCTGTTACAGAAATCGTGGAGAAGCTGTCGCGGCCGCCGCCTCTGATCCGGCCGTCGGTGTCTATGGGTGCGGCACCGCCCGAGGCCGTGAGTCTCATGCGCCAGTGCTGGAGCGAGGCGCCGGACCTGCGTCCCGACTTCCACCGACTGCACGACTTGTTTCGCCACCTGCACCGCGGCCGGTACGAACTCCTTCCGCTGCCTTGTTGCTACTGAAATGCGAAATACTTTTTTACTGCATGTTCTTCAAGACGGATATTGCAAGTTGACGACGGTATTGAAGATAGTTTGATATTTGATTTGTCTGCTTGCAGGAAAATTAACATTGTCGATTCTATGTTCGAAATGTTAGAGAAGTATAGCAATAATTTGGAGGAATTAATCAAGGATCGAACGGAGCAGCTGGACATGGAGAAGAAAAAGACCGAACAATTACTGAATCGAATGCTACCGAGGTGGGTCAAGTCTTCAAATCAAATTACAAATTCGCGGCTGTGTCAGTATTCAACATATTAAAGAACTACTAAAGGAATTTGTTATCTGTCCTAATCCTTAAATATCCCCATAATATATCTAGCCAAAATATTCGCAGAATCTCTGATACTTTAAATAATAGGTTAGGTTTAACTACTAATTAACTAATTTTATTGTTAAAATAATGCAATGCTAGCGAATTAATATTATATTCAAATATACTTGCATTTATGATACCTAAGATTATTATTACATTAGACTTGCAGTTTATACCGTTCGGAAAACATCTCGACTGCAACTCTACGGGCAATAATTTATATTCCTTTTATTATTCTTATTTATTTTCATTTGAGATATATCAATCACTAGTTGACCCGCCCGGCGTCGCCCGAGTAGAAAAAAATATACACTTAAATGCTTTCACACTCAAAGCATCAAAATAAGTCCAGTGACTTGTGTCGTGTGGCCGTAGATATTAACACCACATACACAAAATTCATATCATACCCAGAACCAGCAACACAAATTTCCCGTGCTTGTGTTCACACCGGGAATCGAACCCGGTGATTTAAAGGCAAACGCGCACCTAACTATGCCAGCGGGCAGTTCAAAGTTCAAAGATAATTTATAACCGGCAAGAAAAAAAAACAGTCGAATTTATGTCCTCCTTATGTAATGGATTACGTAGCAACTGTTACTCGTTATGTGACACACCGCTTTTATCCTCAAATAAATATAACGATTTCTCCTAAATATATGCAGTAAAGAGCAAATTGTATCTACATGAACTAAATAAAACGATGAAATAGTTTATTTTGATATGGATTTATATTAAATTATTATCGTAGATATCTATTAGTGAGACATTTTTAGAATCCAATCAGTCGTTTCAGAGATTACCTTTTACAAACAAACAAACTTTACCTCTTTATAATATTAAGTATAAAGTAGTAAAGATAAACGGATGATCTTTATTGTTGTTTGTCTTGGTGTTCGATGGTACGGCATGCAAGGGGAGATTCATTTGTCTAGCCCCTGTTCACTCTCTCCAAAATGTAGGCGATTGAATACCGATAAGCTATTATGTCAATGACGGAGAGCAGTTTTGACTCGACTAGCTTAGTAGCCAATAAATATTTTAGATTTTCGATCAATGAATTCAAGAATTTTAAGTTTGTACCTTGCAGAACATTCTCAAGGGTGGTCTCACATGATCAGACTTGAGCAGTAAGACCCGGGGTCCTTAGTTTCTACATTCCTTAATGGCCAGGTTGGTGTGCGAATTGACTTCCTCATTCTACCTGTTGGAGCTTGAGTAATTAATTGCTAAGCTACTTGACGAATAACAGATGGCCGCCAATTGAGCTCTGGATTTTGCAGAAGTACCAAAATTAAGATAACACGCCAAAATGAGGTTGACCAACTCTAGATGCCTTACTAACGGTATCGGTATATTTCTAAAAGTCGGATAAAGATGAAAAATTAAGTGTTCGAATAACCAGTTGTGGGACATATATTATGTGTGTACCTAGTTGTATTTGGCGTCAGGTGCGAGTACGGGCACGAGCAAACAAGTATGAGTGTGAGGGTTTATGCAGGTCAGTGGCGGAGCGGCTACTGTTGGGATCGCGCGTGGAACCCGAGGAGTTCTCCGACGTGACCGTGTACTTCAGTGACATCGTGGGGTTTACGGCGCTAGCGGCGCGCTCTACTCCCGTGCAGGTGGTGGACCTTCTTAACGATCTGTACACCACGTTCGACGCCGCCATCGAGCGCTACCGCGTCTACAAGGTGGAGACTATCGGCGATGCGTACATGGTGGTAGGCGGGCTACCCACGCGCGCGCGAGACCACGCTGCCAGCGTGGCCACCATGGCGCTGCACCTGCTGCACCTGGCGGGCCGCTTCCGCGTACGCCACCTGCCCGACACGCCGCTGCACCTGCGCATCGGGCTGCACTCGGGGCCGTGCTGCGCCGCCGTCGTGGGGCTCACCATGCCACGCTACTGCCTGTTCGGCGATACAGTCAACAC
Source organism: Lomographa bimaculata (assembly GCA_948107665.1). Taxonomy (NCBI): domain Eukaryota; kingdom Metazoa; phylum Arthropoda; class Insecta; order Lepidoptera; family Geometridae; genus Lomographa; species Lomographa bimaculata. The sequence goes on along the minus strand of OX403588.1, from coordinate 138,739 downwards.
GGCGTCCCGCATGGAATCGTCGGGTGAGTCCAGCGCTCCGCCTCTTCCCGTCTGAACTCATCCCTCGCCACACGCGCTGATCTCCCCCTTACCCGTAGGCGCGGCGTGGCGGATACAGGTATCGACAGCCACGGCGGAGCGGCTGGCGGCCGCGGGTGGCTACCGGCTGCGCTCCCGCGGCCTCGTCATGATCAAGGGCAAGGGAGCCATGCACACCTACTGGCTGCTTGGAAAGGATGGCTTCGACAAAGTGCTTCCTACCCCACCGTCTCTCGAGTGAGTACCGTATGCACGAGATGCCACGTGCTACTGAGTGCCTACGTCGCTGTGTCACCCATGTGTGTTTTTTTTAGTTTCTGTTTCCCTATGCATGGAAACTGAGCTTCATGTTATTATGTTGTAACAGGTCTGAGGAGATATTGTTTGAGACCGACGGTGAGAATGAGAGTGAAGAGTCGTCGGGTCCACCGTCGGCTTGCACGCCGGTAGCCGCTACGCCCCTGGCCGCCGCAGTAGAGGGCTCCGCGCCTGCTTGTGCTCCTGTGCTCACTGCGGTCCCCACACCTACCACCATTGACGCCACCACACCTGCCCCCGCTGCAAGGTCCGAAGCCACTCCAGCCTTGGCGCTCGCCTCTTGCAAATCACTTCTAGACCTGGCTGACGCTCACCACATAAGGGGTATACTTAATTGATAACTGTATTTTTTCTCTAAGTACACACATCAACAAAATCTAGGGATATTTTACATTTCATCAATTTTTTAATATAGAAAATGGAAGAATTATTGGATATTTTAAGGTCTTTAAAAATAAATAAAAAACATTACGTGATTTTTGTGTATTGTCGTGATTAGTATCATAAAAATAATAATTTCTTCTTACAAACGTATCAATTTTAATTAAAATAGAAAAACATTATAAAATCTAATTATTAATAATCAGTGTTGCCACCTCTTACATTAATTACGCATCGACATCGATTATTCATACATAAAATTAAATTGTCAATGTCTTGCTACGGTATGAGATCCCATGTTCTTTGCAAGTGTTCATAAAGTTGTTGTTCCGTCGTCAAATTTGGCGGGAAAATTCTTAAAGTTTTGCGTTGTAACATGTCTCAAGCATGCTCGATAGGATTTAAGTTGGGCGACTGTGCAGGCCAACCTAAAACCTCAATATCATCTCATCCTTTTTCATTCATTAAAATCAATAAAACAATTTTAATTTTCCTGGCGTAACGAATTACTAACAATTTTGCCGCCTTATTTTGTTTTTTTAATTTACATTTTTAAATTTTGAAAATAGAATAAAAGAGGTTTCAATCTGTACATAAAGTTTTTATGGAAACTAAAAAGATTTTAATCTATAAAGTAGTAAATGATTTAGGATTAAGGTATTACTAGATTCTGTTGATGCGTGTATGTGCTCAACACCGACCTCTTCGTCCGTTTGTCTGCTAGTCAGACGTTTGTAGCTTCTGAATTTCTACACAATACCAAGAAAAAAATTGCAAACAAAATAATACATATATTTTATTAATGTAACGGAAAGACGAAGTCGCTCGCCTCATGGGAAGAGACACGCTTAACCATTAAAATTCAGTGCCACTTAGTATTTTAAAGTTAAATAGTTCAAAATCCTGCCCCAGGTTGACTTTGCAAATGAATTCTACTACAACTAAAAAAAATAATTGCCTCATAATCGAAATCACATAGATACTACAATAGATAGAAAAACAAAAAAAAATAAAAAAAAATTGGTATATATTAGTAGTTTGCCCCGAACTCAGACCTCGTGCCAACGTTTTGCCTAATAGAAATTTTTACTTGGGTGCTTGGGTGTCAGTCTGTCTGTCAGAGGTATATAGCATCTTAAAAATAAGTAGTAAGGCCGCTGTACGAGATGCGACCGCGCCTTCGCGAGCTGCGTCCACGTACGCCATCCGTTCGAGCCAGGTGCGTCCTGTGTGACGCAGCAGGGGGGCACTGTAACGTTATAAAATCAACGAACCTTTAGTTTCAAAGACCGTGCTGTGATCTGCTAGTTTTGGATTTGCGTTTGGAGTTAAATGAAAGATGAAAATGCCACTTGATAATACTATATTGTTGGTTAATTTGCCAATACATTATTCCTAAATTGGGTTACAAGACATCCAAGCCGGAGAGAAAAATATTCTTATAAGGTTAAATTAGTAGTCTTTAAAACTATGTAGTTATGCTCTAAGTATACAGTTAAAACTAGAGTAATTTAATATCCATTACAAAAGTGTCTTAGCATTATAAAATGAAAATGAAATGTGGTGCGCACCTAAATAAATTTCCTTAGACAAATACTGATACAGATCCTGGATGATAAATAGATTGCCTGCCTATCAAAAAGATCACTGGGCAGTCCCGTCATCAGGATTCCTCGGGCCATCCGCCTGCAGTCAACATGGCTTTCGACAGACCTCTTTATTCTCAAAACACGCGTTACTAAAACGCGCGCTTCAATAGCCCTAATGTTTGTAGCGCACAGATCATATTTTGGTGTAGCGTGTTACACTTGACTTAGCTAGTAAGACCACCAACGTAACATATTATAAGTACCTAGACACTCAAGCCACTCATCATGTAGACCCTCGTAATAAACGCATATCTCGTCTTCAATGCTAGCAACACCACCTAACCTTGGATAACAACCCCCAATTTAGCATGACATCCCTTGGGCTCATCCTATATCACAGTGTACTCGCTCAAATGGTGATAAAGTTTTTGTTCATGAGCTTTGACGAATATTATTATAACACTAGCGACGAGTTACATTTTGAAGTGACTATTACATCAAAGACTTGGTAAAACTTTTTTTTTTTTTTATATTTGAGACTAAGCTAGCGTTTGACCACAATCTCACCTGATGGAAAGCGACGATGCGGTCGAAGATGGAGCACGCTTGCTCAGTAAAAACCTATTCACTCTCTTCTTGAACAACCCCATATTATACTTTTCGGGAAACACAGTAGACGGCAGGGCGTTCCACTCCTTGGCAGTTCTCATAATGAAAGTGGAAGCGAAACGCTTCGTGCGAATGGTCGGTATTTTTACCATTAGCGGATGCCGCATTGCCGTCTGTCTAGATGTTCGGTAGTAGAACGGTGATGCGGGAATAAGATTGTGCAATTCCTTTGAACACTCTCCGTAGTGCAATTTGTAGAAAATTGAGAGGCTTGCTACTTTTCGTCGATGATCGAGACTCTGTAGTCGAGACTCAACGACGTTATTTTACTACTTGTACCAATATACTCAAATACGGTTTCACGTTTAGAGCAGATACGTATATATGTCTGTTAAATCCTGTACTTGAATAAAAAATATAAAAATCATACAATTATTATTATTACGATAAAAGTCATATTAAGCAATTAACCTCAAAAGTTTTTCTCTATTATATAAAATGTGGGCGCGAGATCTCAGTTCAGAGCGAATGACTGATTTTCCTGATTTTTCGATTTTCCTGATCCTATAGTGATAGTGTCTCCCACTGCCTACCGAGCTAAAATCTCCATCTCCTTCACTAATTGTACCTATCACCCCCAAAGGTAATAATGTCACACTAAATTTGTAATTGAAATGCTCCGAATAATAATCTGTCTGCCATTTTATGGCACCAACAATTAAAAATATGTGTACGACAGTTTGACTGTTGTAAACCTTGTTTGTTTATATTACTATTTTCTATACTAGTTAGGAACCCATTTGACCTAGTGGTCAATAATGAGATAGTTCCCAGTGCTCACCTGATGGAAAGTGACTATGCAGCCGAAGATGGATCATGCTCGCCTAGAAGATACCTATTCACTCTAGACTCAAAGACACAAATGCGCAAGCAAGTAAGTTCAGTACCAATTAGTGAGTATCGGTAATGCACGCAGGGAGGCAGACGCGGCCGGCGGTGAGCCAGTCGGCCAACAGCAGCCCGCCGGGCGCGCGGCTCGCAGCCGCCGCCAGCCTGGACCGGCCTCACGCGCGCTACCGCCGCGCGGGCGTCGCTACGCTGCGCCGCCAGTGGTCGCTGGAGCGCGGGGACGCGCTTGCGCTGGCCGCGGCGGAGGCGCCGGCGCCGGCGGTGGCGCCGGTTCCGTTGGCGCTGCTGGGAGGCGCCGGCGCGCGTGCGGCGCCGCCCCGGTACCGCACCCGGCCGGAGCCGCCATAGGGATGTGGCGCACACGTTCGACAATAATTTTGGTAGTGGGATCTCTCGGCCGACCGCGTCGCGTCGAACCTCTAGAACGCTCGTAGAGATCGGTAGGCAGTGTAGCACTTACGTATGTGAATTTATTTTTTTGATTCGTTAGAGAGAAAATATTATATCTTTGTATTGTAATTTGTAGAGCTAAGACGTCGATTTTCCTGATTGTGATTTTTCGGGTGATTCTAGATATTTTTTAAATTTTTTAATATATAAATCTCTTCTATCCTTGTATTTATTTATGCCTAGCTGACCCGCCCGGGTAAACAAAAGCTTACACATAAACGCTTTCACACTCACAGCCCAAGACTAAAAGTATTATAACTTGCGTCGTGGGGCCGTAAACATTAACACCACACACAACATACACGTCATACCCAGAACCAGACTTATGTTATTGTGTTCCCACCGAGATTCGAACCTGCTGCTTTGAAGACGAACGCGCACCTATCTACGCCAGTGGGTAGTTCAAAGTTCAAAGATTAACCACCCTGCGTCGCCCAGTTAAAATATACACATAAACATTTTCACATTCACAGCCCCACACTAAGTTCAATGGCTTGTAGCGTGGGGCCGTATCTAAACATCCGAGATATACACAACGTTCACAACATATAAAATCCTGTTGAGAGAAAACTTCTGTTATCACATCTGTTTTTAATGTGCAGGAATTCGTAGTACGTGTTGATAAATTTCTGACCCGTCGTCCTCCCGTAAAACTTATTTAACGATTTCACATAGACTATTTAACCAAATCATATGCAGTAAAGAGCAAACTTTATCTACATGAACTACGTAAGACGATGAAATTTAAATATTTATTTTGATGAAGATTAATACTGAATGTCTCAAAAAGCCAACTAAACAGAGGCCGCTTTTTTTTTGAGATTTTTAACAAAGAAAAGTATTTTTTCATAGCTAAATATACATGTTAGATATATTATGCTGTCGCGGACTTTTTTGTAAAACTCATAAAGGCCAACATTTTTGCCATACATTTTATTCACTGTATGTCTAACTGTTTAGTCAGCGTACGCCGATAAAGCGGAAAGTTAGCAAATTGTTCTCCGACTTGTCTTACAAATATTATTATTAAATAAAATAAAATCTATTTATTTCACGTAAATTAACCCACAAAAACTACAAAATTACAATAGAACATTCACAAAAATAACAAAAAATTTAATTACAATACTAAATAATTATTAAAAGCAATATAAATGTCATTAAATAAAAAAAAAAAAAAAATTCCAAGTGATTACTAACTTTTATCCCAACAAAACATAGCCTACGAAACTTAGAGATATGTTTACTAATATTTTTGCGAACATGCATATTATTTTCAAAGATGTAAAGCGTAGGCATGGTAAGTATGCCTGTTTCTTTAAATAATTCTCTGAGAGATTAGCTTGGACCCATATCATATATTGCACGAACCGCTCTCTTTTGTAGAAAAAAAATAGTTTCAACATCGGCAGCAGATCCCCATAGCAAGATTCCGTAACTCATCAAACTATGAAAATATGCAAAGTAAACCAGCCTTGTCGTCGCTACATCAGTCAGTTGTCTAATTTTACGGATCGCAAAAGCAGCGGAACTTAAGCGACCTGCAAGCACATCAATATAAGGACCCCACTGCAGTTTTGAGTCAATAGTCAGACCTAAGAAAACAATTTTCTTTACAAGATCTAATCTGTTGTTTTCAAGTGTAACATTTGCATCTACCAAAGGAACATTAGGAAGGGAAAACTTGAAACATTTGGTTTTGCTAGCATTGAACGATAAGTTATTAGCAGCAAACCATTTCGAGACTAGATCTAATTCATAATTTACTTCATTTAATTCTACGTCTTTCCTATTTGTTTTAGAAATAAATGACGTGTCATCGGCAAACAAGACAATATCTAAAGCTAGCGAAATTGTCATATAAGGTAAATCATTAATATACCCTAAAAATAGGAAGGGTCCCAATATTGAACCTTGAGACAAGTCAATTTTAACTGTAGACCCGTCAGATGTCACAACATTAACGCCTACTTTTTGTAGCCTTCCAGATAAATATGAATCTAACAAATCAAGAGCACTTCCACGTATACCGTAATGGTTTAATTTGCTAATAAGCGTTTTATGGTCCACGCAGTGGAACGCTTTGGAGAGGTCACAAAATACTCCAATTGCATCCTGCGATCCCTCCCAAGCCCCGAGAATGTGTGAAACTATAATTAAATAACCTAACAATTGTTCATGTGTTTTATGGAGCGGTAAATTTTCTCTTACAATATACTTAAGCATTTTTTTTTTTTTTTTTTTTTTTACATGTTCGTACTGAGTTTTCGGCCTGACCGTTACTAGGCGGATGGTAAACGGTCGACGTCATACAAAAAAAAAAAAAAAAAAAATTTTTTTTTTTTTTTTTTTTATCCCGGGCGCAGAGGCCCGGTCAGCGTGTTGCTCCCTAACGTGATCAGGGATTTGGGGTGCAATTATTTTTTCACGTTGTTTTATTTATTATATAAAAAAGAAAAAACAGCATATTATCTTAAGTAAAAACAGTCTTAGTACACCTTACTCTATATCACATTTAAATTTATCAAATTAGTCACAACATAATATATTTTATTCAAGTAAAAATATTTATCTTAAGTCACTTATGTTTATAAAAGCACAGTTTTAATACATTTATACCAGATATACCTGATTTTTGAGGCGCGGAGCACTTTAAAAGCTTGGCGCATGCACTGACGGACAGAGTGCGACTGGTTAGGTTAGGTTAGGTTAGGTTAGGTTAGGTTAGGTTAGGTTAGGTTGGGGTGCGTGTCAGTTAACCTCCTCCTGGTGCACTCTGGGCATCGGTGTGCGACTTCTCATTGTGAGATCTCGCTGCCGATGGCAAATAACTGGCCAGCCTTCTCTTTTGCGTCCCTTTCCCTTATTGTAAGGGGAGGGAAGCAAAAGGAAGGTAGTTGGGGAAAGCTTCTCCGCGTCCCTATGATTAGCATAGGGCGCAATGGACGAAGCAGGCATGGTGGGGGATCACCGTGCCGGGGGGAGTGGGCCTGGGCAGTATGACTTCTCAGGCGAGGCGCGGCCGGCGTCCTGGAGATTCCGGGTAGCGGTGGCGCGCGTCGAGGCGGCCTTGATTGGCTGCGGGGCCTGGTCGGCGTCTTGGCCTTATGCCGAGTAGCGACGATGCAGGTCGGAGATGGAGACCCAGTCGGCGCCCTGGATAGTCCGGGTAGCGGCGATGTGGGTTGGGGGAGGTTAATCGCGTGGTATGAGCTGGGGCAAAGGTTTCTGCATGACATTGTGTCAGGTAGTTGCGCGGCCCCAGCTCAGACTACGCGTATGGGCCTCAGGGCCGGGGAAGGCTTTGTCGTGGTGGGAACACCTTCATGGATTTTCCTTGAGGGTGTTCCCTCCGCGTTCCAGATCCCTAATCCTACGGTTCGCGCTCGCCAAGAGGATGAATGGCTGGGGGGATCCCAGTCGCTAGAGCGCACCCCGGGGGACCGCACCCCCTTAACAAAAAAAAGGACAACAAAATGGAAATGGCATCTCCTAATAGAACTACCCCAGGAGGGTACCGCCTCAATGAGACCGGGAAATCCCTCAGTGCTGTTTCTGGAGCGCACGACGCTCCAGAGACAGCATTCCGCCCCTCGTATTCTGGGGGGGGCAAGAAATGCCAGGAAGTGGATAGGGAGGATGGAAGAGGAAGGGAGAGCTTGGAGAGGGCGTCCGACTCGGATGCGAGTTTGGGGACCGTAGGGTCGACAAGGTCGCTAGACCGCGACAGTTTGCTGTCAAAGAAGGAGAAGGAGAAAGGCACGAAGAGAAGGCGGAAGGAAGTGCCTACTCCTTCCTCAAGTGAGGGTGAAGCGCCTGGAGGATTCAGGTCACCAATTTTGGCTGACCTGAATCGTTCAAGCAGTTCGAGGAGGAGCGAATTCCTCAAGCAGAAAAAGGACGAGGTGGAGTGTCTGCTTGAGGAGCGCGCTCAAGAATTGCTGACAAAGAGGGCGGCCCTTAGGCTGCAGGTCGCAGGGGAGGACGACGTCCAAACGACGGACGCACTCAGTCGCATCGTCATGAATGACGTTGCGATGGTGTGCGAGGTCGCGACGAAGTCGAAAAACCTAAAGGGAACGCTCCAGCGTGCCCTAAAGGATTCGGCTTTGTCAATAAAGGCTGTGGTGGACGTGCTCCTCAAGAGGAACGTCGCCGATGAAAACGCCAGACTGCTGGCGGACAATGTCCGCCTGCAGGGCGAAATCTCGGCGATGAAGAAAGAGATGGCTGAGCTCAGGAAGGAGGTGGCGAAGGTGTCGAAGGCCAGTGCTTCGACGTCCCAGCGACGACCTTCTCCTGAGAGAATGGAGGCTTCGCAGCCTCTGCTCTCACAGGGGGACGAACGGCTGGAGGAGCTGTCGCGTTCGATTATGTTGCAAGTCGGCAACATGATGAACGCGCGGCTTGAAGCATTGGCGGAGCGGCTTCCTCCCGAGAAGCGTCTGCGCCCACCTCTTGCGGCCGATAGGAAGAACGCTGCTGCGGCAGCGAGTACTCCAAAGCCGCGAGCGGAGGTTGAAGCACGGCAGCCTCAGCCTGGTAAACCTGCGGCGGCCCCAAAGCCTAAAAAGGCAAAGACGGGGCAGAAGGGAGCTGCTCCAAAGGCAACTCCTAAAAAGGCGGCACCCCGCCCTTTGCCACCGGCACCCGAGTCCATGGACGTGGCCTGGTCAACGGTGGCAAAGCGCGGGAAAAAGACGGCGGCGACTTCCCAGTCGCAAGCCACAGCGGCGATCCCAAGGCCCAAGAGCCAGCCGGCTCCGGTGAAGTTGCGCCCACCTCGGTCGTCGGCTGTAGTGATTAAACTGCAGCCGGCTGCCGTGGAGAAGGGTGTGACGTACGCCAGGGTGATGCAGGACGCCCGCACAAAGGTCGATCTTGCCAGTTGTGGAATCAGCGGCCTCCGATTCCGCAAGGCAGCAACCGGTGCGTACATCCTGGAGGTTCCAGGAGTAGCTAGTGGCGAAAAAGCGGACACATTGGCCCAAAAACTGAGGGACACGCTAGGCGAGGAGCTCGCGACCGTGTCCAGGCCAATGAAGCGCGCGGATCTGAGGGTCTCCGGACTCGACGACTCCGTCTCCGCTGAAGAGGTGGTGGCTGCTGTTGTACAGCGCGGAGGGTGCACGAGGGAATCGGTGACGCACGGTGAGTTGCGGCGTGATTCCCAGGGCACCTGCTCCCTATTCGTGCGCTGTCCGGTGGTCGCTGCCAAGCGACTGGGGAATGGCGAGCGGCTTTTGGTTGGGTGGATTTCGGCACAGGTCAAGGTGCTGGAATCCAGGCCGAGGCGGTGCTTCCGGTGCTTGCAGACTGGGCACGTCCGTGCTCAGTGCACCGCGGAGGTAGACCGTAGCGATGAGTGCTATCGTTGCGGTCAGACCGGCCACATAGCGGCCAAGTGTTGCGCGTCTGCGGCTCTGTGCTCCCTGTGCACAGCCGCGAAAAGACCAGCGCAGCACAGGTTGGGCAGCAAGTCTTGCTGCCCACCCAAACCTAAACGGGGGCCGAAAGTCGCTTCGTCAGCCGCTAAAGCCCCAGCAGCAAACAGCCGCCTCCCTGAGCCCGAGGGAGGTGAGGAGGCGATGATCTGTAATTAGGTTAATTATGGCTTATCGCTTTCTCCAGGCGAACGTCAACCATTCCGCCGGTGCGCAGGACTTGTTCCTGCAAACCATGGCGGAGTGGTTGATCGAGGTCGCGGTGGTTGCCGAACCATACTGTGTCCCTCCCCACGGTAAGTGGGTAGGCGACGTGGATGGTTTGGTGGCCATCGTTTCTTCCGGTTCTGCTGGGGCTCCGTCCCTCTCAGTTATCGCGAGAGGGCAAGGATACGCTGCGGTGCAATGGAGGGAGACTGTTCTCATCGGGGTGTACTTCTCGCCGAACAGAAGCCTCGCCGAGTTTGAGGCGTTCCTCGGAAGGGTAGGGGCCCTTATTGGGCAGACTCTACCCCGTCCGGCGCTCGTCGTGGGCGATTTCAATGCCAAGTCTTTGGCTTGGGGTTGCCCTGCGACTGATGCGCGTGGTGAGGCTCTCGAGGAGTGGGCGACGATGACCGGTCTTCTGGTATTGAACCGGGGATCGGTCAACACGTGCGTACGGCAAAGCGGGGGGTCTATTGTAGACCTCTCGTTTGCTTCCCCCGCCGTCGCACGTCTCGTCCAGGGTTGGCGAGTCGCAGAGGAGGTTGAGACGTTATCCGACCATTTGTATGTTCGATTCGACGTTTCCCCCTCTGCGGCCGACCCGGTCGTTCGTCGCCCTACCGGGTACCCCCGATGGGTGTTAAGGACGTTGGACAGAGAGGCGCTAGAGATAGCGTCGATCGTCTACGCCTGGCAGTCCCCTCCAGACGCGCCAGTGGAGGTCGAAGAGGAGGCCGAATGGTTCCGGGACGCCATGTCGCATATTTGCGATGCTGGCATGTCTCGAGCCAAAACCCGACCTCCAAAGCGCGAGGTGTATTGGTGGTCTCAGGCCATTGCCAATCAGCGCGCCGACTGCATTTGGGCTCGACGCCAGTACACCAGGCACCGCAGACGTCGCCGCCGCAACGTGGAAGAAGATGGACCGCTGTATGAGACCTATCGGGCGAAAACTAGGGCTCTACGGCTGGCCATCAGCAACGCCAAGGCCGCTGCAAAGGCTGAGCTCTTGGAGACTCTCAGTCACGACCCGTGGGGTCGGCCCTATAAGCTGGTTCGGGGGAAGATCCGGCCATGGGCGCCACCGCTGACTGAGAGTCTCGCACCTCAATTGCTGGACGGCGTGGTCTCTGCTCTGTTTCCGAACGGAACGGACCACATGCCTCCAGCAATGGCACCGTCGCAAGCGACGGAGGAGGAGGAGGATGCCGAGGTGCCACCTGTGTCGCAGGGAGAGCTTGGCGCAGCTGTTTTGAGGCTGAAGGCCAAAAACAAGGCTCCAGGACCGGATGGGGTTCCCGGTAGAGCCTGGGTCTTGGCGTTGGATGCGCTAGGGGACCGTTTCCGTGGGCTATTGGATGCCTGTTTGGAGTCGGGACGGTTCCCCTCACTGTGGAAGACGGGCAGGTTAGTCTTGCTGAGGAAGGACGGGCGACCAGCGGATTCTCCTTCCGCCTTCCGCCCGATAGTGATGCTGAATGAGGCGGACAAACTGTTCGAGCGTATTATCGCAGCTCGCCTCAATAAGCATCTGGGCGGGGCGGGTCCGAATCTGTCTGGTCACCAATTCGGCTTCCGAGAGGGCCGGTCTACGATCGACGCCATCAGGCGCGTCAGGGCGTACTCGGACGAGGTGGTGGCCCAAGGCGGGGTGGTGCTCGCTGTGTCATTGGACATAGCGAACGCTTTCAACTCCATGCCTTGGGCCTGTATTAGGGAGGCGTTGTGTTTTCATTGCGTTCCTCCCTACCTCCGCCGGATTGTCGGAGCCTACCTCTCGGAGAGGTACATCTCGTACCCCGTGAGGGATGGCAGTACTCGCAAGACGGCAATGTCGTGCGGTGTGCCACAGGGATCGGTCCTCGGTCCGCTCCTGTGGAACATCGGGTACGACTGGGTGCTGAGGGGAAATCTCGATCCGGGCGCCGGCGTAATCTGCTACGCAGACGACACGCTCGTGATGGCCCGGGGGGAGCCTTTCGAGGTGGCTGCCCGTCTAGCCACAGTGACAGTAGCGTCGGTTGTCGACAGGATTGGTGCGCTGGGACTCCGCGTGGCGCTTGGCAAGTCGGAGGCTGTGTGTTTTCACGGTCCGAGACGAGCCCCGCCGCGGGGGTCCCATATCGTTGTCGGCGACACGCGCATCGAGGTCGGGGCCGAGATGAAATATCTCGGCCTCGTCCTCGATGCAAGGTGGAACTTCCAGGCGCACTTCAGGCGCATGGCCCCTCGACTTTTGAGTGCGGCGACCGCTTTGAAGCGGTTGCTGCCCAACCTCGGGGGGCCCAAGGCGAGTAGCCGCCGCTTATATCTCGGAGTGGTGCGGTCAATGGCGATGTACGGCGCTCCCATCTGGGAGGAAGCCCTGACGGAGAAATCCATCGCCCTCTTGAGGAGATCTCAAAGGGTGATGGCCGTCGGGGTGATCCGTGGCTACCGCACCATTTCGTTCGAAGCGGCGTGCGTGCTGGTGGGATCCCCTCCGTGGGATCTAGAGGCGGAGTACTATGCGTCGATGTACAATTGGCGTATGGAGCTCCGCCTCCGAGGCGAGCGCCCCGCGCCGAGGGAGGTCGAAGTGTGGAGGTTCCACGCCCGACAGTCCATGCTGGGGAAATGGAGGGAGCGGCTGGCTCAACCACGAGCCGGCAGCTGGACTGTGGAGGCAGTCCGCCCGGTACTGGAAGACTGGGTGGACAGGGCACACGGGTCGCTTACCTTCCGACTGGTGCAGGTGCTTTCGGGCCACGGGTGTTTTGGCAAGTACCTGTGCAGAATAGCCGGAAGGGAACCGACGACCGAGTGCCACCATTGTGACTGCGGGGAGGACACGGCGCAGCACACGCTGGAAACATGCCCGGCTTGGGCCCAGCAGCGCTGTGAACTCACCGCAGTAGTGGGGGCCGACGTGTCGCTTCCGGCTCTGGTGAAAGCCATGCTGGATAGCGAGACGTCATGGGACGCGGGCATCGCCTTCGTAGAGGAGGTGATGACGCTGAAGGAGGTGGCGGAAAGGGAGCGGGAGATCGTATCGAACCTCCCGATCCGCCAACGTAGAGCAGGGCGGCGGAGGAGACTCTACGCCCTCCTTCACCCCCCATAACCGAGGTCTGACGGCGGTCTCAGGGGACACCGCCGTCGCTAGACAGGCCTCGCGAGGTGGTGCGCGCAGTGTTCCCGCGCGCCTCTCATGGAGATAGAGGCGAAGAACTCCAACTTCGCCTCTCAAACGGGATTGGGGCCCTGCGAAGGGCCAGCGCCGCCAGGGCTGTGCAAGTGAGTTCGAAAGTGTTCCCTCGGCCCTGGCAACAATGGCGTCCCGTGGAGCATCGTGTGGTTTTAGTCGGTAGGGGCACCGGCTGCTGTGGGAGTAGTTGGTGTCGAGCCCGACACACCCCGTCGTGTCTCCCCTGACGCGGCGGGACGGTACGTAAAATGTATTTCCACACGTAAAAAAAAAAAAAAAAAAAAAAAGGTTAGGTTAGGTTAGGTTTGAAAATGAAAAACTACCCCAGGCGGGTACCGGCTTAACAGAGTCCGGAGAATCCCGTCCTCCTTCTGGAGGCTGCCCCTCGTATTCTGGGGGGGGCAACGACCGCCTTGTTAACATTAACTGTAAGAACGACCAAAGCATTAAAATGGACTTGATGCACAACGTACTGGATACGACGAAGGAACTGCACGTGACTCTATCACGCTGCGACGATGGAGTTTCGGATATGGAGCCGATAAAAGAGGCTCGCTTGTTTGAATCGGACTCAGATATGAGTGTCGAAGCAGGAGGTTCGCATGGCTCTAAGCCATCACCACCAAAGAGACACCGATTCTGGTTAAAGCGAAGAACAGACGAGGCTGAATCAGACACTAGCGGAGATGTAATAGTGTCAGATAAGCCGGCAAAACGGGTACGAGGGCGACCTCCTACCACAGGAAAGTATGTCGGTCTGGCCAAGGCCAAGGCTGACTTAAACGCAGCAAAGGCTGAAGAGCTACGACTGGAAGCTGAGAAGGAGCTAGCTGAGGAAGCTAAGGGAAAAAAGGAGACGGCAGCCGCTACTCTCCGCCAGTATTCCGGAAAGAGACCGACTAAACAGGATGATGAACTATTGGATCTATCAAGACTTGTAAAAGATTCTGTAGAAACAATAGAAAAGGTTGCTAAGACATCTAGCAACCTTAAAGGCACGTATGTGCGGGCCTTAAAAGATGCGGCTGAAGTAATAAAGAAGTCGTTTGAGGAGATGAGATCCCGCACGGTCACAGATGAAGTTGCCCGGCTGGAGGCCGCAAATACTCGTATGGCTCATCAACTGGAGGAGGTGCGCAAAGAGCTGGCCCAATTGCGTTCATCTCAAGCTCCAAACATGCAGGAGTTTGCACGGACAGTCATGGTTGAATGCGGGTCTATGATAAATGCCAGATTGGAGGGACTCGAGGAACGATTACTCCCAGAGAAACGTCTACGGCCCCCGCTAGCTGCAGACAAAAGAAGAGATCAGGCTGCATCTACCACTATTGCACCTGTGCTGGTTTCTGCCATGCAAACAGGAGTAGTGGTTGACGCTACAACCACCACCTCTACAAATCAAGCGACGAAAGGTGCGGACAAACCCAAAGAATCTCAACCTAAAAAGGGAAAAGGGAAAGGAAAAGTCAAGACACAAATTACAGAGACTCTGGAAAAGACACCTCATCTGCCTCCCATATCCTTGCATACTGGTGGCGGAAAAGAAGACGGATGGAATGTTGTTACCCGAAAAGGTTCCAACAAAAAGAAAGTTACCAAAAACCAGACCTTGCCTGTTACTATGCCACAGAAGACGAGATCACCCAAGCTGCGAACCCCTCGTTCGGCAGCAGTTGTTCTGACCCTGCAACCAGCGGCGGTGGAACGTGGCGTCACCTATAGTGCGGTGCTGTCTGAGGCTAGAAAACATATTGACCTCACAGACCTTGGCATAGAAAGTGTTAAATTTCGTACTGCGGCTACTGGCGCTCGGCTTCTAGAGGTACCTGGTGCCTCTAGCACCGAAAATGCAAACGCCCTAGCGCAAAAGCTGAGAGAAACACTTGGGGAGGATGTGGTCCGAGTCGCTCGGCCTCAAAAGTGTGTGGAGATGCGCATTACAGGCCTGGATGACTCGGCCACCAAAGAAGAAGTTATGGACGCCGTTGCCAAATTAGGTGGTTGCACAGTAGATGCTATTAAGGCAGGCGACATCATCCGCTCCACTGGTCGCCAAGGGAGCATTTGGCTGCGATGTCCGATCGCTGCAGCCAAAAAAACTACTGAGGTAAGGCTTTTGGTAGGCTGGGTCTCAGTCCAAGCAAAAATCTTGGAGCCCAGACCGCTAAGATGCTTTCGTTGTTTAGAGCCTGGACACGTAGGCGCCAAGTGTACGACAGACGTGGACCGCAGCAAGCTCTGTTTCTGCTGTGGTAAGGCCGGTCACAAAGCAGCCCAATGCAGTAATGATCCACATTGTCCCGTGTGCGAGGCGGCAAACAAAGCGTCTAAACATCGTATCGGAGCCAAATCATGTTCGGCTAAAGCGCCGAAAAGACGACGGAAGACGGCTAATGAAGGCCCAAAGGCCCCCTCATCAGCATCTCAGCAACCAACGCAAGAGGTGGAGTTAATGGACTCCAATAGTTAGTATGGCTGTTTCATTTCTTCAGGCGAATATCAACCACTCTGCCAGATCTCAGGATCTTTTGCTCCAAAGCATGGCAGAGTGGTTGATTAAAGTAACCATTGTCGCTGAACCGTACTTTGTCCCTCTTCGGGAAAACTGGGCGGGTGATCTTGAGGACTCAGTCGCTATCATAACACAACCGGCTGCTGGCTCCTCGCCATTCGGAAAGATAATGAAGGGCCGGGGATGCGTTTTAGCTGTCCTAGGTGGAATAGCGGTGATTGGGGTGTATTTTTCACCCAACAAACCTCTTCACGAGTTTGAACAAATGCTCGCGGAAGTCAGCTCCCTCATAAGACAGGCACAACCTAACCCAGTGATTATTGCTGGTGACCTGAATGCCAAGTCTAAAGCCTGGGGCTCCCCATTAACAGACTTGCGAGGAGAGGCACTAGAGGAATGGGCATTGACCATGGATTTAGAGATCCTTAATAGAGGCTCAGTGGAAACTTGCGTCAGACAACAAGGCGGATCAATCGTAGACGTCACCCTGGCGAGCACCATCCTCGCGCGCCGCGTCCAAGGATGGAAGGTCGAAAAAGATGTAGAAACATTATCCGACCACCGGTATATTCGTTTTGATATCTCCATGCTCCGAACAGTTCCAGCGAGAGTGAATGAACACTTTATCAATAGAGGAGTGCGCTGGTCGCTGAGGAGGTTAGACAGCGAGCTGGCAAAAGAGGCAGCTATTGTGGAAAGTTGGGTGGCTGGGTCTCGCTTGGAGGAGGAAATATTAGATGTGGATGTTGCTGCGGAACATCTGGGTGAAGCTCTGACCAGAATTTGTGACACATCCATGCCAAGAGTGAAGTCAATACCGCCGCGTCAGCAGCTGTATTGGTGGAGGGAGGAACTCCGGGAATTGCGAACGGCATGCGTAGCGGCTCGGCGTCGCTACACTAGGTCTAGACGAAGACGAATTCGGGATATGGATCTGGAGCAGATATATTACGGAGAGTACAGGGATGCCTGTAAGCTGCTCCAGGAATCAGTAAAACAAGCAAAAGATTCGTCATGGGAGGAGTGGCTCGAGACTTTAAACTCAGATCCCTGGGGACGCCCCTACAAAGTAGTGAGTGGTAAACTCCGCCCATGGGCCCCTCCACTGACGGAAACCTTGGAACCAGAACTCCTTAAGCGCGTCGTAACAGGTCTTTTTCCCGAAAGGGGAGAGTGGCGACCACCTGCTATGGCGCCGCCATCTGCCCTCGAAGAGAATCAAGAAGAGGAGGTACCGCCGGTTTCGGAGGCTGAACTTGAGGTGGCAGTTATTAGACTTCGGAGGAAAAAGACTGCTCCTGGACCGGACGGAATACCTGGCCGCGTCGTAGTGTTAGCGATGAGTGAGATGAATAAAGAAGTCAAGGCACTATTTTCTGAGTGTTTTGTCCAGGGTCGTTTTCCACAATTATGGAAGAAGGGTAAACTCGTTCTGCTTCGTAAAAATGGGCGTCCAGCTGACTCACCTTCAGCCTACCGCCCCATCGTGCTGCTTGGCGAGATAAGCAAGCTTTTTGAGCGAGTGCTCGCAAATCGTCTTGTCAAGCATCTCGAAAGAGTAGGGCCAGACCTCCACGATGGTCAATTCGGGTTTCGTGGAGGACGATCGACTGTGGACGCAATTGCACGAGTACGCACCATTTCAGAGGAAGCTATCGCTCGGGGTGAAGTGGTGCTAGCAGTATCGCTCGATATTGCGAATGCTTTCAACACCTTGCCATGGGAAACAATTAAAGAGGCGCTGAAATACCATGGAGTACCCCGGTATTTGAGGAAGATTGTAGCGAATTATTTTGTAGATAGGGAGGTCATCTACCCAATACAGAGGGAGTGGTCCCGGACACGTATGTCATGCGGTGTTCCACAGGGGTCAGTCCTAGGACCACTACTGTGGAATATCGGGTATGACTTTGTGCTTCGCGGTGAAAACCTAAGAGGGGTGAACCTGATTTGTTATGCCGATGATACCTTGGTGACGACATCTGGGAAAACTCACAGAGACGCGGCCATCCTGGCTACGGCGGGTGTAGCCCAGGTAGTAAGAAGAATACGATCTTTGGGCTTAGAAGTAGCTCTTTCGAAGTCTGAAGCCCTCTTCTTCCATGGGCCACGGAAAGCACCCCCGCAAGGAATGAAGATTGTTGTGGGTGGAACCAACATCCCTGTTGATACGGCGATGCGCTACCTGGGCATTGTTTTGGACGGTCGATGGAGTTTCGCAGAACACTTTCGACAACTGGCTCCAAAACTTATTGCCTTTGCAGGAATCCTTGGGAGACTCCTTCCGAATTTGAAAGGTCCGAGCGTGGCGTGTCGCCGCCTTTATTGCGGTGTGATCCGTTCGAAGGCCCTATACGGTGCACCTATATGGGCAAACACTCTCAACAATAAGACTACGGCAATGCTGCGGAAACCGCAGCGAGCCATAGCACTCAGAGCAGCTCGAGCGTACTGTACCGTATCATACGAAGTGGCGTGTCTATTGGCCGGTACTCCACCTTGGGACCTGGATGCCAAAGTTTTAGCTGCGGCATACCAGAGAAATGCGCAGGCCAAGGTCACTGGAAACTGGCCGTCTTCGGAGGAAGTCAAACGGTGGAAAGAGAAGATCTTTGAAGATCTCCTCACGGAATGGTCAGAAAGATCAGAAAATCCAGCAGCAGGCCGAGAATTGGTGACAGCAATACAGCCCGTGCTGAAACTTTGGGTCAAACGAGAACACGGCTCCCTAACGTTCCGCCTGACGCAGCTGCTCACGGGTCACGGCTGCTTTGGGAAATACCTCTGCCGGGTAGTTAGACGCGAGCCATCTACAGTATGTCACCACTGTGGACGAGGAGTGGAAGATACAGCTCATCATACTCGCGCCGAGTGCCCTGCTTGGGCGATGCCGCGCGCGGACCTTGTAGCTGTGCTCGGAATAGATCTATCGTTGACGGCTTGTGTTAAAGCCATGGTCGAAAATAAAGACAAATGGGATGCAATTGCCGCCTTCTCGGAAGCCGTAATGACTGCAAAAGAAATGGCTGAGAGTGCAGTACGATGACAGTTTGATTTTTCGGGCTTTGGTCTCGGCTACGCAATTCCAAGTGGATATAGCGGCACCGACCTTGCCCTCAATCTTACTGCCATCTGTGAACATTCGGACTGCGTAATCGCTGTGAATGTCCACCTGCTCTTGGTCTTCCAGACTTTTGAATTCCAGGTTCATATGCTCCGCCGGGTGAGGTGATTCTTCAGCTTTTGCCATTTTTTCCACCTCTCTGTCTCCTAGTTCCGGCCGGGGAACACCTCTCTTGGCCTCATACAGGGCTGCTGCCTCCTGTATCCTGAGGTCGAGAGGCAAGATTCCGGCCAGAACCAGTGCCTAGTTTAGAGAGACGGTCCGGTAAGCTTTACACAGTTTTTGGGCAAAACCTCGCTGGACAGCATTTAGATGTTTTTGCATGCCCAGTTTGCGAGTTTGAGGTGCCCATACACTGGCCGCGTACATGATGATGGGTTCCACTGCGGCCGTGTATATACTGCGTATTACTTCCGGGTTTAGACCCCAGCTGACCCTGGCGGCTCTGGACAGCTGTTTGTACACGTTCAACGCCTTTTTGCATACGCTGGCTGCATGGCTGTTGAACGTGAGCTTATGGTCTAAAATGAGCCCCAGGATCTTAATCTCTTCCGACATGCAAATGTCGACCCCGCCCATGCCCAGGCGTGGTGTGTCAAACTTTAGCTTCCTCGTTATTACCATGGCCTTGGTTTTATGAGGTGCGAACCTGAGCTTGTTTTTGGCACCCCACGCCAGGACATATGCGAGGGCGGCATTCGCCTGTCGTTCCACTTCTGATGCTGTGTCTCCTTGGAATACTAGGAAAACGTCATCCGCAAATGCCTGGCAGTAGTCACCTCTTTTTTCGAGTCCCTGCAGCAGCGGGTCAAGAAGCAGGTTCCACAGAATTGGACCTCCGATAGACCCTTGCACGCAGCCCTTGGTAGTCCGCTTTTCCACCTCCTCTCCCGCGTATCTCACCTTAACCTTCCTGTTACTCAAGTAGCTATCTACTAATCTCCTGATGTTCAGGGGACACTTTTCTTCCGCCAACCGGACTCGTATTGCAGGCCACCAGGCACTATCGAACGCGCCCTCTATGTCCAGTGATACAATTGTAACAAGTTTTTTATCGTCCAGCTTCGATCGTATATGCTGGACGAGGACATAGAGGGCGTCCTCCGTGCTCCTTTGTGGCATGAACCCATATTGGCGGCTGCTTAGCTTCGGAAGGATGTGCCACTTTAGTCTGTTTACGACTAGCTTTTCCAGAATTTTTCCCATCACTGGCAACAACCCTATCGGCCTATAGGACTTGGCTTCCGTGTATTTTTCCTTGCCCGGTTTCCGAAGTACTACTACGGTCGCCTCTTTCCAGATATTTGGAAAGTGTCCTTGTTCTAGGCACTTGTTGGCCAGTGATAGGTAAAATGCCGGATCCTGTGAAATTGCTTGCTTACATATGTCCGCCGTTAGACCGTCCGGACCTGGAGCTTTCTTGGGGTTGAAACTGTTCACTGCGTTTTTAACCTCTTCAGGGGTAAATGGTGGGTCATGATTGTCATCATGCTCCCAACCGTTTACTTGGTCGGCTTTTTCTCTGATTTGCAAGTGAACCCCATTGTCTTCTTCCTTTCTGTCCTCCGGGTAGAAGGTTTCGGCAAGCATTTCTGCTGACTGTTTAGGGCTTAATGTTATTCCTTCTTTCACCAGGGGCAGGTCCTCCTGCCTTTTGGTCGTCCTCCCGATCACCCGGTAGATCCCCTCCCACATCCCCTCCCGATCCTGCTTCTCACAGAAGCCTCTCCAGCTTTCTGTTTGCGCTTTAGCTGCTTCACTTTCATATTCTTCTTTTGCTTGCAGGTACTCTTCAACAACTTTTGCTCTACGGACCGGCGCTGCGCATCGGATTCTTCGTTTCATGGTGGCGACTTTTCCCTTGAGGTGAGCAAGTTCCTCGGACCACCACGGCAAGGTAAGTGTTTCTGATGATTTCTTTTTTGGTATCGTTTCTAAACATGTTTGCTTTATTGCATTTATATATTTGTTGGTAATGTGCTCTAACTCTATGGTGTTTTCTATTTTGTCTATTTCTACAGTACTAACGTTATTTTCTATTTTTAATTGTGCCAGTTTCTCACGAAACTGGCTCCAATTCGCTTTCCTTGTATTGTAGAGTCTGGTTGTTCTAGCTATGTTAACTCCTTTTGCTTTGGCTACTCTAATTTTAAATACGATGCCGTTGTGATCCGATCCTGTGATGTCGTCTCTCACCTCCCAGTCTTCCACCAGCTCCAGCATGTCTACGGTGCAGGCCGTTATGTCTACGTGACTAGCGAAAGTTTTACCTCCTCTAACGGTGTCAAAAGTGGGAGTATCTCCGTTGTTGAGCACCTGCAAGTTCATTTCTTCAAGGGCTCCCGACATATCGTCTCCCCTATGGTCCACTTTAGGGCTGCCCCACCAGCTGCTCTTGGCATTTGAGTCTCCTCCAAAGATGATATGCCTAGGACCAAATTTTTCTGCAATTTTCTTTAGCTGTTCCAGGTATGGCTGTATTGGTTGGTCTGGCTCGAAGTAGAAGGAAACTACAGTAATCTCCCACGCACTAGTCCGGATTTTCACCACAGCGATGTTATTTGTGGTGAATTCTGGGCACTGTATAACATCCATGTCATTGTCAAAGACGGCTACTGCCGCCTTCACAGTCCCTTCTCCTTGACTAGTGCATTGGAAGACTCTCAGTCCTCTGTAGTCCTTCATCCTTCTCACTCCACCCACATACGGCTCCTGGAGCAGCGCAAAGGCTGCCTTCCTTTTGCTAGCCTCTAATATTAGCTCGTTGGTCGCTAGGTTTTTCCTCTGGAGGTTGGCTTGAATCGCTAGGTACGGTATCATTCTGGATGGGGTGCCTTTATTGGTTGCAGTTGTTTTTCCCGTGTTGTCCTCAGCAATAGGCAACCGTGGCTCGAGCGAGTGCATCCCACTTCCTTCTTACTGCACACTCCTGGCTGAACGCGTTATGGTCGTGTTCGTCCAGCCTGGCGTGCTTGCAGTTGCAGCAAGAAGGAGGCCCCCCTGCCAGCCAGTCAGCACAGTCGGACTTCATGTGGGGGCCCCCGCAGTGGCTGCACTTTTCCACAGTCTCCTTGCAGAATCGCTTACCATGGCCGTAGCCAAGGCAGAGCGAGCACTGCACTAGTGGAGACTGGTCGGCCACTCTTACTCTCTGTAGGTCGATATGTACCTCGCCTGCTTCTGTCAATCGCATCCATATTTTTGGGGAGACTTTTAGCACAATATGGCATGTTTGCGGATTCCTCGTTTTCCTTCTATAGCGAACCTCTATTCTGTCGTCCTCTCTGTTGAGGTCTTTGAACATCCCCCTGTTCTGATTCCTAAGGGCGTTTAGGACGTCTTCGTCCTTATTGTAGCTTAGAACGTCCTTTAGGATCACGAGCGGGTCTTTGTTCTTGACCTCCTCCACTCTGAGGTACGACTCTACCTTTTTGAGTCTCTCTTTTATCTTCTGCCTCTCTTCCTCGGTTCTGCAACCCACGATGACCTTTCTGTCTTTGGCCTTCCGCACTCTATCGACCTTAATCCCTCCTTCTTTTGCATTCACTGCATCTCGGATTCGGTTGAGCACTTCTTCGCCGGTCTCGTTTTCGTCTTTTGAAGAGACGACTACTGAATGCAGCGCGGCCTGTCCCCCGGGCTGCCTACTGGGTTGTTGGCCGGCCGCTACACTAGCGTATGTCAATCTCTCCTGGGTTTCTTGGTGTTTCTCTATTGTTTCTTTCAGCTTTTCCATCCTTGAGTTACTTTCCTCTATTAATCTGGCATGTTCTGCCAGCTTCTTTATTAATAGTTCGCTTTCAGTACTTTCTACTTTTTGCTGCTCTTTTACTGTCTTCGGTTCTTCCACCGGTATTTTGGTTTGCGTCTTCCCCTGTCCTTTTATACTGTCTGCTTCTTTAACCAATTGGTAGAGCCTGTCCACTGCTAGCATGACCTCAGTTTTAATCTCCGTCTTGGTGTTTCGGGATTTTTCTATATTCAGTTTTGCTCTCAGTACACAGGCTCTAGCCTCGGTTAATCTGTCCAAGTACTTGGATGGAGAGTTTGCTACGTTCTGTTTCTGTTTACTCTCTTGCGGGAGCCTCTTAGACTTTGGTCTTGGGGGCTCTTTTTCTGTTTGTGCATTTTTTGGGGAGGTCGGTTTGTTGGCTTGAGCTTGCGCTTCAGTCTTGCCGGCTTCCCACTCGCCGATGCTGCGTCTTACGTTGGAGCTCTCTCTGTCTGAAGTTCCGGAAGGTCCCGCTGTAAAGGTATCGTTTGATCTGGCAGGGGATGTCACAGGTTCTATGCCGCTAGTGCCAGCACTAGTCCTTCTCGACTGTACTGGGGTACGGATTCCAAACACCATTTTTGGGTTGGTCAAAATACACACTTAACGATAAAAGTAAATTGTATAAGTTTTAAAAATAGACGGTAAAAATGTGTATAATTGTATACAAGTCAAAAGACGAATTTATTCCTAATCTAAACTAATCTAATATTTTTGTTTCAGGTCTTCAGTTCCTGTTCCAGTTTGGCTGACCAGCGCGTGAGGGATGAAGGTAAGTTTGTTGGTAAGTATCAACACGGTTTCATGAAATTTTAAAAATATTTTTTGTAGAGTTTGGCTCTATACAGAGCTCGACTCTATGTAGAGCTCGACTCTATGTAGAGCTCGACTCTATGTAGGGCTGACTCTATGTAGTTCTGACTCTATGTAGAGCTGACTCTATGTAGAGCCAACCAGTAAGGTATCTCTATCTGGGGTTGGCTCTATGTAGAGTTTGTCCACCCTCTAGGCACTCTACCTATCTATGTAAGAAATGGTTTTCTAAGTTAACTGACAAAATGTTAAAGGTGAGAAGTACGATATTTGTAATAAAGGAAGTTACAATTAAAATTTTTTTTTTTTTTTAGAAATTTAGTACGTAGAGTCAATTTAAAGGTTTTATCCGGTAGTTCTATTGACACACTCCTTATTTTAAGAGATCCCGTAAAAATCGGGGCACTGGTTCAAGAGATACAAAGCTTCGCGAATTTCTAAGATGGCGGACAAAATGGCCGCCAATTTTCAAAAGGTCGTTTCTTGGTCAATTTTCCTCTTACAGCTCTGGGATTTTCGCTGCTGCGATTCCCCTGTCAAAACTTATATCTACTGGTAGGGAGGGGGGGGGTATGGGACGGGCGGGGTAAGGGGTGGGGGCAAGGGGAGAGGGTCTTAATAACCGTAGGGCTGTAAATGGCCCTCTTAAAGCTACTCAGGTAAAGAATTGGGTTATAAATTATTTGAAGGGGCGGGGGAGGGAAAGGTGGAAGGGGGAGGGGAAGGGGTAGGGGGAAGGGTCTTAGTAGCTGTTGGGCTGTAAATGGGCTCCTGCAGCTACTTAGGTAAGAGGTTTGCGGATTTGAGTATAGGGGTGGGGGGGGGTTCAAGGGGTAGGGGTACACACACAGCTTAAATTATAGTCAA
Source organism: Lomographa bimaculata (assembly GCA_948107665.1). Lineage (NCBI taxonomy): Eukaryota > Metazoa > Arthropoda > Insecta > Lepidoptera > Geometridae > Lomographa > Lomographa bimaculata. The sequence goes on along the minus strand of OX403588.1, from coordinate 114,518 downwards.
TATAATACGAGTCTTAAAAATAATTCTTAAAGTTTTCTATGATAAGGTTCCAGACACTTGTAAAATTTTTCAAAATCTCCGGGGGGACCTGGTCCTAGGGGGTTGGGACTTTGTCAAAATGATGGTGGGGGGTCTGGTATAGTTCCGTCCTCCGAACTATAGGGGGGGGTTGAAAGGGGGGGGTACCCGGAAATTTTGTCCGTTTTGCTCTAGGACGCACCGTTTCGGAGTTACAAGCGTTTTTCAGGTTTTGTGCGGTTGGTAAACTATTTTCAGGATTTTACCTACTTTGTTTGCTCTAAGACTATGCGATAAAAAAAATTTTGAAAAGTTTCTAATTGTGAAGGGGGCAAGCTACTGTTTATATATTGCACCACTAGGGTAGGGTGTCCGCTATAGATTATTATATTGGGTCCTGAAGGAATTTTTGAATTACCACCAACGGCAAGTGAAAATTTTTGAATTTTTGTGATCTACTTTTTGTAAGCGCTGTATCTCCGGAACGGGTCGTAACAAAATTCTAAATATAATGCCAAATGATTGCTACTGAACTAATCTACTTATTTAATTGTATTGTTCTCCCCACAGGTCGGCTCCCGCTGCTCCAGGGGCGTCCAAAGTTTCCGGAGGCGCTCTCCAGCTGCCGTATTCTGTATCATGGATGGGCGTCATTAAATGTCAAAAAAACTGTCAAAAGTGACATACCATCTGTCAAAAGTGACATAAAATCTGTCAACAATGACATAATAGCGTCAAAAACCAAGCCGATTCAACGACCGAAACGAAAGAACGAAACAAAGAGAATACAATACTTTACAAAGAGAATACAATACAATAATTTTATTGTTGTAATTTATTGTTTTATTGTTGTAATTTTTTTATTGTTGTAATTTATATAATTAGTGTAATTTTATTTTTTATATTTAATTGAATTTTTGTAATTGTATGATCAAAACTTGATTGAAATAAATGAATTATTATTAATACATAAACCTCAGAACATGAAATTTGCTCAAGCAACTTGTGGCGAAATTGTCTATGAATTACGTTTCATGTATATTTATCGATATTTTTGTGGTAGTGCTCGCGAATTGGGAAATTTACCAGTTGATTAGATGAACAATACTTATTACATATTTACAGCTAAGGCGCTAGGTCTAGAAGAAACGCGAGCGAGTTCCCAATCCCATGTTCTTTGACAACAGAAATACAGAGCATATATTCAGTACTACGTGGACAGTTTAAGATATCAGACAATTCGAATGTCAAATAAATGCAGGCCTTACATTCAGTTTATAATAATTTAATCATTACTTTTTTTGCAATTTATGCTTTTTCAAAGATAATATAATCACTTTTTTCTCTAGAGCGTTTAATTTTTAAAAACAATAAAACAATAGATATTCGTCATGATGACAAATGAAAGTTGAAAAATTTAATGTTTTTTCCATGATTGGTTATTTTTAATAAATTAAGTCGGTTCTTATTTATTTAAAGCTATTTATTTCCAAAGAGTTCATCAATTACTTTTAGGAACTCGATGCCACAAATACGGTGAAATGAAACGTAATTCTTTGGTGGTTTTTATCGCTATTTTGTCTGTGGACTAAAACAGCTGCCACCCTGCTACGTATTTTTGTTGCACGCGGTTTCTATTTAAATTAAGCAAAAATGAACCTTATTTCTTAGAAGTTTTGTCTTGAAACCGTTTCAATAATTTCGTATTGAAACCGTTTGCAACAGAGATAGGTAATCGGGGGGCAGGGGTCTGGCCTTTCTTCGGTGGTTTTATTGCTATTTAGTCTGTGGGCTAAAACAGCTGAGATTTGTCTATGGGCGTGACGCCCATCCATGACGCTGACTTACAGAATTAGGCTGCAGGTGGTGGGTGGTCCGTCTGGGCCGTCTCTGGTGCGGGCTCGTAGTGAAGGTGGAGCTTCAACTGCCTGCTCTGCTCCGGGTCCTGAGGCTGCTCCAGGTCCAGAATTATTCCTTTGGCAAGGCAAAAATTTTATCCTGGCGAGCTGATGGTGTTTGGATCCGGTGAGTTGCCCCCGACGTTATTTTTGCGATCAGACGCTCCCTTCCCGAGTTATGGGGAAAACAAGGATAGATGGTAATGCCGTCGCTCGATATGCTTGTGGGGAAAAATTTACCAAAAATCAGGTTCAGCTCCCAGCGTTATGGTTCCTTGAAGAAAGTTACCGTCCGAGGATAGATCCAGACGCTTTTTACTATGCAAGGGTTGTGGGGGCTCCGGGTTCACCTCTGGGGTACGTTTCGGGATTTTTCGCCTCGACAAATACCGCAAATAGGCCTTATCCGGTGATTCTGGTGTGAGAGGTCACTTTTTCGAGAAGATCTGGACTTGCGTTACTTCTGCGGTTTTAGGGACACCTCAAATCTTGATCCAGCTCCAGTAGTTCCTGGCCCTCGCTTTTTCTCACTTTTCGGGAAAAATATTTTCTGCTAATCTGGGAGGCAGAAAATTCTCAGATTCGGTGAAGATGTTCGGGGTGATGTGTAGTCCCGATTTCAGATGGAAAAAAGGGGGGTCGTCGATCGTTTGGGGCAGCTGCTGGTAAAAGTTTGTTTCACCCACGTGGTAAAACAGATTTTTGCACGTAACTCCCCCAATTTCCCACCAATTTGCTGTTTTCAAACGGAATTTGTCTCTATAAAGTACAGCGGTCGTTTTAGTAAGTAGCACGATGTGCTACTGTCACATTTTACGTATCGTCACTTTGAGGTTAAGTACTAAGTCTTTTCCAAAACTCACCGCAAAAATCCAAATTTTTGTCCAAGGCTAGACAGACACATACACAGACGAACTACAATTAAAAAGCACTAGGTCGTCGCTGAAAAACGAGCAGCGTTTACACTTTTATGTTTTCCACATGTGCTTCGGACAGTTTTTTCGTCATAAGTCGCACAGTTTTCAAGTTATCGCGACACTTTTTTGACTATTGTATTCCGTGTGACGGCCCGCGTCTTTTGGTACTATTTTCACTGTTTTCCGCGCGAAAAAACGTATTTAATTGATTTTTCGAGCGCGGAGCCACTTATTTGAGCTGGCGTTTCGACTGCGGATCGATTGTGACTGGGTTAGGTTAGGTTAGGTTAGGTTTTTGTTTTTTTTTTTTTTTTTTTTTTTTATACCGGGCGCGAAGGCCCGGCCAGCGTGTCGCGTCTCTGACATAATCAGAGAATTGTGTGCAAATATTTTTTTCAGTTCAGTCTTTATTTTCAAATAATCTTAGTCTAAAAACACACAATTATTATACAAAGGTAAAAATAAAGTCACATCATATAGGTCTAGTAAAAACTATCCTACGTCAATACACATTTATAATCACAGAAATGTACATATATCATTTATTCTTATTTATAACCTTACTTGCTACTTGAACACAAAAATCGATGAAAACATCTCGGATGTCTTTGTCATTTACAATCTTACTTATATTATTTACACTGATAAGACATCCTATTTTGTGTTCTGCCTCGTACCTCTCCAAGCCATAGACAGGGCATTCTGACAGGACATGTAGTACACTTTCAAGTTTGCCCGGCTCACAGATGCAGTCCGGGCTATCTTTACATTTAAAATCATTCAAATATGCGGAGAAGTCGCCATGTCCTGTCAGCACCTGAGTTAAAATTCCGACGGGTTCTATCTTTCTTACTATGCTGAAAGCCTGGAGCGCGTCGGGGAAGAACAATTTGGTAGTCGTCGCCGTGTCCCCTGACTTATACCTCCGGTTCCATTCGTCACGCGTACACAAACGAATTTGTCGCTTGACGAATGATATCGGTACTCGGTCATAGTCAGGTTTCGTTTTCGCTTTAAGGGCTGCGGCCTTTGCTAACTCATCCGCTCTCTCGTTGCCTATCAATCCCGCGTGGGCTTTTATCCAAAACAGTGCTACCTGTTTATTCTGGTTTGCGCACTGTTTTAGATTGTTACGAGCCTCGGCGGCGAGCGGATGAAGTGAGTGGGAGTTTACAACGGTTTCCAAGGATGACCTTGAATCGCTGTAAATCCCAAAGCTCGTTTCTGGGCGTTTGAGTATTTCCCCAGTTGCTCTACAAATGGCAAGCAATTCCGCCTGGTAAACCGTGCCGTAGGACGGCAGTTTCATCTTGAGGCTCTTGGTTTCGGCGCCATTGGTCCAAAAGGACAATGCCGCCCCTACCTTGCCGTCGATCTTACTGCCGTCCGTGAATATACATACCTGTTGGTTACTGTGTATATCCACTTGGTTTTGGTCAGCCAGGCACACGAATTGCAAGCCTTTTTGTTCCGCTGGGTGGGGAATCTCGCTGAATGCTGTCTTCCGCTCTATCTCTCTGTCCACCAGTATCGCCGGTGGTCTGCCCCTCTTCGCCTCATACAGGGCGGCTGCCTCTTGTATACGGAGGTCGAGGGGGAGCAAACCTGTCAGCACTAGTGCGGAATTGAGAGAGACAGTGCGGTAGGCCTTGCAAAGCTTTTGCGCGAATCCTCTTTGGACAGCATTCAGTTGTTTTTGAACGCCCAGTTTTTTGGTCGCAGACGCCCAAGCGCTTGCGGCGTACATTGTTATCGGCTCTACAACTGCGGTGTAGATGATGCGGATAACCTCAGGATGGAGACCCCAGCTGACCCGGGCCGCCCTTGACAACTGCTTGTACACATTTAATGCCTTCTTACATACATTTGAAGCGTGTGCATTAAATGTCAGCTTGTTGTCAATGGTCAGCCCGAGGATCTTGATTTCCGTGGACATGCCGATGTCAACATCGCCCATCCTCAGAAGTGGAGTGTCAAACTTAAGCTTACGCGTGATGACCATAGCGTTTGTTTTGTGCGGAGCAAACTTTAGCTTATTATTGACACCCCAATTCCGGACATAGGCGAGGGCATCGTTCGCACGTCGCTGGACCTCAAGAGCGGTGTCCCCATCGAACACCAACACCACGTCATCTGCAAAAGCCTGGCAATAGTCGCCACGCTGCTCCAGACCCTTCAGCAGAGGATCGAGGAGGAGGTTCCAAAGGATAGGACCGCCGATCGATCCTTGTACACATCCTTTGGTCGTGGTCTTGGTAACCTCCTCGCCCGCATAGCGCAATTTTATCTTTCTCTGTTCAAGGTAGCTATCGATGACCCTTCTGATGTTAACAGGGCATCCTTCCTGAGCCAGGCGCACCCTTATGGCGGGCCACCAAGCGCTATCGAAAGCCCCCTCTATGTCCAACGATATCATTGTTACCAGCTTTTTCTGGTCTAATTTACCACGAATGTATCCTAGAAGGACATAGAGGGAATCCTCGGTGCTACGCTGGGGCATAAAGCCATACTGGTGCGCGCTCATTCTCGGAATGGTATGCCATTTCACTCTGCTCATGATCATCTTCTCGAGAATCTTTCCTAGCACCGGCAACAGCCCGATTGGTCTATACGACTTCGGGCTGGTGTAGTCGGTCTTCCCAGGCTTTCTGAGTATCACGACTGTGGCCTCTTTCCAAGCTTCTGGGAAGTGACCTAGTGTTAAGCACTTATTTGCCAATGCTAGGAAAATTTCCGGGTTCTGTGCGATGATCATTTTGCAGATATCCGCTGTCAGACCATCCCCCCCCGGGGCTTTTTTCGGATTGAAACTGTCCGTAGCGATAGTTAGTTCGTCAATGGTAAACAGTGGGTCATGTTGCTCGTCATGTTCCAGACTGTTTACCATTTCGGCCAGTTCCCTGACACGCTGATGTTTTGCGTTGTCAGTATCCTCATTGTCCTCCGGGTAGAACGTGTCCGCCAGCAGAATGGCAGATGCCCTTTGGTCTAGCACTGTGCCTTCCTTGGACAGAGGAAGATCTTCCGTCCTCTTAGTCGTCCTGCCTATTACACGATATATCCCATCCCACACACTTTCCCTATCCTGTTTTTCGCAGAAGCCCTTCCAACTGGCGATCTGTGCCTTTTTAGCCTCATCTTCATATGTTTGCTTAGCCTGCAGGTACTCGGTGACCACCTTCTCTCTGCGGATTGGCGCTGCACAGCGAATCCTTCGTTTCTTCGTGGCGACATCTTTCTTGAGTCTGACGAGTTCTTAAGACGACCATGGCAGGGTGAATTTATTTTTAGGTTTAATTTTTGGTATGCATAAATTTGATGTAGCGATCACAGTGTTGATATATTTATCTATTATTGTTTCTAAATTTGTTTTGGTATTTATCTTGTCTATTTCAACTTTGTTTAAGTTGTTTTCTGCCAGCAAATGGCCTAATTTCTCATGAAATTCCGGCCAATTTGCTTTTTTGCTGTTAAAAATCCGTGTTGATCTAGCTACATCAATACCTTTAGATTTATCTATATTAATTTTAAAAATGATGGTGTTGTGGTCGGAAGTTGTAATCCCTTCGTCAACTCTCCAGTCGTCCACGTAGTCGAGCACATCCACTGTACAGGCTGTAACGTCCACAAAGCTGGTGTAACGCGTATCCCCTCTGATAGTGTCGAATGTTGGGATATCGCCTCGGTTAAGTACCTGCAAGTCAATATCCTCCAGGGTTCCGGCCAGGTCTTCGCCTCTGCTGTCGACGGTCGGGCTTCCCCACCATAAGTTCTTGGCGTTTGTATCGCCTCCTAATAATAACTTATGGCGGAATTGTTGTCCGATATTAGTTAGCTGCTGCAAGTACGGCTCAATAGGTGTCGGTTTGGGTTCGAAGTAGAATGAGGTCACTACAATTTCCCAGGCACTTGTTCTAATCTTTACCACAACGATGTTATTTGTGGTAAAGTTAGGGCATTGTATCACGTCAAGCTCGCTGTCAAAGACTGCGATTGCCGCTTTGACGGTACCATCTCCTTGGTTTGTGCTCTGGAAAATTCTCACACCCCTGTAGTTCCCCATTCTACCTCTACCCCCAACATACGGTTCCTGCAGCAGGGCAAATGCCACCCTCCTGTTGTACGCTTCAAGCATCAAATCCGCAGTGGCCAGTTCTTTGCGTTGGAGATTTGCTTGGGCGACGAGGTATGGCCTTTTGCCATTTTGGACATGTTTTGTGCTTGGGACCACCTTAGCAGTAGGCTACTGCAGACCTAGCCAGTGTGTCCCACTTCCGCCTTATAGCACATTCGTTGCTAAAGGCGTTATGGTCCGTCCTGGTTTGCTTAGCATGGACGCAGTTGCAGCATGCAGGTGGCAGGTTTGCCAGCAAGTCCGCGCACTGAGCCTTCATATGGGCGCCTCCACAGTGGCTGCACTTTTCGGTCGTTTCTTTACAGAAACGCCGACTGTGGCCGTAACCGAGACAGAGCGAGCATTGAACGAGTGGCGATTGGTCCGCCACTCGTACTCGCTGCAGGTCAATGTGCACCGTCTCGGCCTCGACCATGCGCTGCCACAGTTTAGGGGAGACCCTCATTACTACGTGGCTGGTGTGCGGGTTCCTCGTCTTCTTCTTATAGGCTATATCCATTCTTTGGTTCTCCTTGGTCAACCCTACGAACAAATTCTTGTTCTGATTCCTTAGTGCCCTCAGCACTTCCTCGTCACTATTGTACTGGAGTACATCTCTGAGGTTCACTAAGGGATTTTTGTTCTTGATCTCTTCCACTTGAAGTTCTGTGGACTTGGTTAACCTAGCCTTAACCTTTTGTCTTTCTTCTTCCGTCCTACATGCTACTATAACTTTCCTGTCTTTCGCCTTCCTTATTCTTTCCACTTCCACTCCTCCTTCCTTTGCCTTTACGGCTTTCCTGATTCTTTCCAATACTTCCTCCCCAGTTTCCGTCTCATCCTTTGCCGTTACCACTACCGAGTGTAGCGCGGTCTGCTCTGCGAAGTGCCTCTTGGGGGGGGCTGCTACTGCACTGGCGTACGTCTTCCTTTCGAGGGTCTGCTTCAGCTCTTCCATACGTTGGCTGTTCTCCTTCAGAAGCTTCATGTGCTCCTCGATCGTTTTCGCCAGTGCGTGCGTTCCGTCATCCTTCCCCTTTTCCTTTTCCAGGTGGATCTCTTTCTCTGTGCACTTATCGCTTTCGACTCTGTGTCTCTGCACACCAGCTGCGAATCCCTCTTTCGCCAGTTGGTAGAGGCGCTCGACGGCTTCGATAACTCCGTTCTTTATCTCCGTCTTGAGGTTTCTCGAGCTGCTGATGTGCAGTTTCACCTTGGTCAGGCAGCCTCTTGCTTCTGCTAGCTTTTCCGAGCGTTTAGTGCTCTCCGGTTTGGCTAGGCCCCCTGTTGCTTCTGCCGACAGCCTACGGGCTGCCGGTTTTGGCTTTGGGGGTTCAGCCCCGGAAAGAGCTTGAGGAGGCGTCAGGTTGGGCTTTTTGGGGGCTTGTTTGCCCACCACCTCCCATTCCCCGATACTCTTCCTCACGCCCGATGACGCTGGTAGGGCTTCGGCTACTCCTCCTTGGGGGTCTGCGTCCATGCTTGACTTGGCTGGTGTTCTAAATCCGAACATGGTTTGGTAGGGCTTCTACGAGCAGGGATGAAGTTTAAATGAATTATTTAAAAAGTAAATTTGTAGAAGTTGTAAAAAGTAAATAAAAAGTATTCAATTATGGGGATTAATAAAGTAAAATACAGTGGGATGGGCGCAAACTAGTCGGAGTGGCACGAGGTTCCTATTGATATTAATATTACACAAGTAAAATTGTGACTTTATACGCGACACGCAGTCAAGTAGAGTAATCACAGTTAGATTACTCTCTAAAATAAAATTATAAAATAAAATAAAATTATAAAATCAAAAAGTCGTCAAAATAAAACAGGCAATCCGAAAAAGTTCGGAAAGTCAAGAGGTCCAGTTGCGTGTAAAGGCGTCAACTGGATACAAAATTAAAATAAATTTACAAATTTAAAACTTACAGCTAATTAAAAACAATTTTTAAAATATATATAATATATTTTATCGTAACTGCAGTCGACGAAAATTAATAAGTGGACAAGGTGCTACTTGGACGACTGCAGTGTCATGAAAACTTAACCTATACACAGTCGCACTTCAAATCAACACGTTTAATTTTGAAACCCGGCTCTACCAAGTGGTAGCTCCGTCTGCGACGACCAAATTACAAAAAAAAAAAAAAAAATTTTGAATTTATACTACTTTTCGTCCTAGGTCACCTAGATGCGGAGTAAAGTCGTTTCTAGGCCACCTATGTCAGAGGAGGGGGGAGTTTCAGCGCCTTAAAAGCCCAATAGCAATCTGGACGGCCTATCAGCTGATGATGATAATTCAAGCTGATGATGATGCTTATTATTCGAGCTGATGATGATAATAATTAAGGCTAATGATGATGATTATTTCTCGAGCTGATGATGATGATGTTTTTCGAGAACCTTCGATGACACGCTAAAGTAGTTTACAAACTACCTGTCGCAATCGAAGGTTCCAGACAGCTCGAGAAACGTCCAGATCTTTCGAGGGCTGGGGGCTGAGGGCTGGGGGCTGAAATTTGAACCTAAAAGCCGGGTGCAAAAAGATGATGCAATTTATTACAATATTACTAAGCCCGGTTACGTGTTGATTTTTCCAAAAAGTGTCTCAGAATGGGGCCAAAAGTTCCTAAAATCACCAGGTAGGTACTGTCGTCACCGTCCGCTGTCAGCCGCTGCCGGATGGATGCGATTTTAGGCGATTTTTCCAACCAAAGACGTCACTACTTTTTTGAAGCAATGTTTGGTTGGACGCTCTAAAATCGATATCTTGAAAACTGTTGCATAGAAAATGCCGAAAATTTGTACACTTGTTTGTAACGATATGTTTAACTGTTAAATGTCCAAAAAGTATATCGTTACAGATCTTGTTTAAAAGTTAAAAGAATTTAAAGATGAAGTTGAATTTACTGACTTTTGAAGAGCTGAAATCTTCGTGGCGGCTATTCGGTTTTCGGCGATCGAGGTGTCCCCTGGTAGTGCTCGTCTGCGCTCACGTCGTGCTGGTGTCAGAAAAGTTCCAGGTCCTCTGGATCCTGGAACACGTATACACGTGTTTTGGTGTTTTTCGGTATAACTCGGCGAGTTCAACCAGGAATAATCCGGGACTCAGCCAAGTTATAGTGTCCTCCAAGGGGCGTCGAGGTGCAGTGTAAAAAATGTAGGTCGTCGCTGATAATCGTGCAGCGTATTTTGTTGAAACTTTTTCGGGAAGCGAAAAATCGGGTTTTTCACTGTCAATCAGTGAAAAACAATCCGATTCCGAAACTTTTTTCACTATCACGTGGCGCAGGTGTTGGCGCACACTTTCACTTGTATCACTGCACGATTTGCGAAACTTTACTATTTTTGCCGATTTTTGAGGCGCGGAGCACTTTAAAAGCTTGGCGCTTGCACTGACGGACAGAGTGCGACTGGTTAGGTTAGGTAAGGTTTTTTTTTTTTTTTTTTTTTTTTTTTTTTTTTATACCGGGCGCTAAGGCCCGGCCAGCGTGTCGCGTCTCTGACATAATCAGAGAATTGTGTGCAAATAATTTTTTCAGTTCAGTCTTTATTTTCAAATAATCTTAGTCTAAAAACACACAATTATTATACAAAGGTAAAAATAAAGTCACATCATATAGGTCTAGTAAAAACTATCCTACGTCAATACACATTTATAATCACAGATATGTACATATATCATTTATTCTTATTTATAACCTTACTTGCTACTTGAACACAAAAATCGATGAAAACATCTCGGATGTCTTTGTCATTTACAATCTTACTTATATTATTTACACTGATAAGACATCCTATTTTGTGTTCTGCCTCGTACCTCTCCAAGCCATAGACAGGGCATTCTGACAGGACATGTAGTACACTTTCAAGTTTGCCCGGCTCACAGATGCAGTCCGGGCTATCTTTACATTTAAAATCATTCAAATATGCGGAGAAGCCGCCATGTCCTGTCAGCACCTGAGTTAAAATTCCGACGGGTTCTATCTTTCTTACTATGCTGAAAGCCTGGAGTTCGTCGGGGAAGAACAATTTGGTAGTCGTCGCCGTGTCCCCTGACTTATACCTCCGGTTCCATTCGTCACGCGTACACAAACGAATTTGTCGCTTGACGAATGATATCGGTACTCGGTCATAGTCAGGTTTCGTTTTCGCTTTAAGGGCTGCGGCCTTTGCTAACTCATCCGCTCTCTCGTTGCCTATCAATCCCGCGTGGGCTTTTATCCAAAACAGTGCTACCTGTTTATTCTGGTTTGCGCACTGTTTTAGATTGTTACGAGCCTCGGCGGCGAGCGGATGAAGTGAGTGGGAGTTTACAACGGTTTCCAAGGATGACCTTGAATCGCTGTAAATCCCAAAGCTCGTTTCTGGGCGTTTGAGTATTTCCCCAGTTGCTCTACAAATGGCAAGCAATTCCGCCTGGTAAACCGTGCCGTAGGACGGCAGTTTCATCTTGAGGCTCTTGGTTTCGGCGCCATTGGTCCAAAAGGACAATGCCGCCCCTACCTTGCCGTCGATCTTACTGCCGTCCGTGAATATACATACCTGTTGGTTACTGTGTATATCCACTTGGTTTTGGTCAGCCAGGCACACGAATTGCAAGCCTTTTTGTTCCGCTGGGTGGGGAATCTCGCTGAATGCTGTCTTCCGCTCTATCTCTCTGTCCACCAGTATCGCCGGTGGTCTGCCCCTCTTCGCCTCATACAGGGCGGCTGCCTCTTGTATACGGAGGTCGAGGGGGAGCAAACCTGTCAGCACTAGTGCGGAATTGAGAGAGACAGTGCGGTAGGCCTTGCAAAGCTTTTGCGCGAATCCTCTTTGGACAGCATTCAGTTGTTTTTGAACGCCCAGTTTTTTGGTCGCAGACGCCCAAGCGCTTGCGGCGTACATTGTTATCGGCTCTACAACTGCGGTGTAGATGATGCGGATAACCTCAGGATGGAGACCCCAGCTGACCCGGGCCGCCCTTGACAACTGCTTGTACACATTTAATGCCTTCTTACATACATTTGAAGCGTGTGCATTAAATGTCAGCTTGTTGTCAATGGTCAGCCCGAGGATCTTGATTTCCGTGGACATGCCGATGTCAACATCGCCCATCCTCAGAAGTGGAGTGTCAAACTTAAGCTTACGCGTGATGACCATTGCGTTCGTTTTGTGCGGAGAAAACTTTAGCTTATTATTGACACCCCAATTCCGGACATAGGCGAGGGCATCGTTCGCACGTCGCTGGACCTCAAGAGCGGTGTCTCCATCGAACACCAACACTACGTCATCTGCAAAAGCCTGGCAATAGTCGCCACGCTGCTCCAGACCCTTCAGCAGAGGATCGAGGAGGAGGTTCCAAAGGATAGGACCGCCGATCGATCCTTGTACGCATCCTTTGGTCGTGGTCTTGGTAACCTCCTCACCCGCGTAACGCAATTTGATCTTTCTCTGTTCAAGGTAGCTATCGATGACCCTTCTGATGTTAACAGGGCATCCCTCCTGAGCCAGGCGCACCCTTATGGCGGGCCACCAAGCGCTATCGAAAGCTCCCTCTATGTCCAACGATATCATTGTTACCAGCTTTTTCTGGTCTAACTTACCACGAATGTATCCTAGAAGGACATAGAGGGAGTCCTCGGTGCTACGCTGGGGCATAAAGCCATACTGGTGCGCGCTCATTTTCGGAATGGTATGCCATTTCACTCTGCTCATGATCATCTTCTCGAGAATCTTTCCTAGCACTGGCAACAGCCCGATTGGTCTATACGACTTCGGGCTGGTGTAGTCAGTCTTCCCAGGCTTTCTGAGTATCACAACTGTGGCCTCTTTCCAAGCTTCTGGGAAGTGACCTAGTGTTAAGCACTTATTTGCCAATGCTAGGAAAATTTCCGGGTTCTGTGCGATGATCATTTTGCAGATATCCGCTGTCAGACCATCCCCCCCCGGGGCTTTTTTCGGATTGAAACTGTCCGTAGCGATTGTTAGTTCGTCAATGGTAAACAGTGGGTCATGTTGCTCGTCATGTTCCAGACTGTTTACCATTTCGGCCAGTTTCCTGACACGCTGATGTTCTGCGTTGTCAGTATCCTCATTGTCCTCCGGGTAGAACGTGTCCGCCAGCAGAATGGCAGATGCCCTTTGGTCCAGTACTGTGCCTTCCTTGGACAGAGGAAGATCTTCCGTCCTCTTAGTCGTCCTGCCAATTACACGATATATCCCATCCCACACACATTCCCTATCCTGTTTTGTCGCAGAAGCCTTTCCAACTCGTGATCTGTGCCTTTTTTGCTTCTTCTTCATAATTTTGCTTTGCTTGCAGGTACTCGGTGACCACCTTCTCTCTGCGGACTGGCGCTGCACAGCGAATCCTGCGTTTTTTCGTAGCGACATCTTTCTTCAGTCTGACGAGTACTTCAGACGACCATGGTAGTGAAACTTTATTTTTTAATTTAATTTTTTGTATACATAAATTTGATGTGGTTATTGCTATATGAATAAATTTATTTACTATTGTTTCCAAAATTATTTTACTATCTATCTTGTCTATTTCACTTTTGTTTATGTTGTTATCTACTAGCAATTGACCTAATTTCTCATGAAATTCAGGCCAATTTGCTTTTCTGCAATTAAAAATCCTGGTTGTTCTGGCCACATCAATGCCAATTGATTTTACTAAGTTAATTTTGAAGAAAATGGTGTTGTGGTCGGAAGTAGTGACACCTTCGTCGACTTTCCAGTCGTCCACGAGGTTGAGCATATCAACCGTGCAGGCTGTGACGTCCACAAAGCTGGTGTAGCGCGTATCTCCTCTGATGGTATCAAAAGTTGGGATATCGCCCACATTGAGCACCTGCAAGTTTACCTCTTCTAGAGCTCCAGCCAAGTCTTCTCCTCTGCCATCGATGGTCGGGCTTCCCCACCATAAGTTCTTGGCGTTTGCGTCGCCTCCTATTACTAACTTATGGCGGAAAGTTTGTCCTATTTTGTGTATCTGTTGCAAGTACGGCTCGATTGGTGCCGGTTTAGGTTCGAAGTAGTATGAGGCTACTGCAATTTCCCAGGCGCTTGTTCTGATCTTTACCACAACGATATTGTTTGTGGTAAAGTCAGGGCATTGTATCACGTCAAGGTTGTGATCGAATACTGCTATTGCAGCCTTGACGGTGCCGTCACCTTGGTTAGCGCTCTGAAAAATTCGTACACCTCTGTAGCTCCCCATTCTACCTCTACCCCCGACATACGGTTCCTGCAACAGAGCAAATGCCACCCTCCTGTTGTACGCTTCAAGCATCAAGTCCGCCGTGGCCAGTTCTTTACGTTGGAGATTAGCCTGGGCGACGAGGTATGGCTTATCGCTATTTTGGACATGTGTTAAGCTTGGGACCACCTTAGCAGTAGGCTACAGCTGACCTAGCCAGTGTATCCCACTTCCGCCTTATAGCACATTCGTTGCTAAAGGCGTTATGGTCCGTCCTGGTTTGCTTAGCATGGACGCAGTTGCAGCATGCAGGTGGCAGGTTTGCCAGCAAGTCCGCGCACTGAGCCTTCATATGGGCGCCTCCACAGTGGCTGCACTTTTCGGTCGTTTCTTTACAGAAACGCCGACTGTGGCCGTAACCGAGACAGAGCGAGCATTGAACGAGTGGCGATTGGTCCGCCACTCGTACTCGCTGCAGGTCAATGTGCACCGTCTCGGCCTCGACCATGCGCTGCCACAGTTTAGGGGAGACCCTCATTACTACGTGGCTGGTGTGCGGGTTCCTCGTCTTCTTCTTATAGGCTATATCCATTATTTAGTTCTCCTTGGTCAACCCTACGAACAAATTCTTGTTCTGATTCCTTAGTGCCCTCAGCACTTCCTCGTCACTATTGTACTGGAGTACATCTCTGAGGTTCACTAAGGGATCTTTGTTCTTGATCTCTTCCACTTGAAGTTCTGTGGACTTGGTTAACCTAGCCTTAACCTTTTGTCTTTCTTCTTCCGTCCTACATGCTACTATAACTTTCCTGTCTTTCGCCTTCCTTATTCTTTCCACTTCCACTCCTCCTTCCTTTGCCTTTACGGCTTTCCTGATTCTTTCCAATACTTCCTCCCCAGTTTCCGTCTCATCCTTTGCCGTTACCACTACCGAGTGTAGCGCGGTCTGCTCTGCGAAGTGCCTCTTGGGGGGGGCTGCTACTGCACTGGCGTACGTCTTCCTTTCGAGGGTCTGCTTCAGCTCTTCCATACGTTGGCTGTTCTCCTTCAGAAGCTTCATGTGCTCCTCGATCGTTTTCGCCAGTGCGTGCGTTCCGTCATCCTTCCCCTTTTCCTTTTCCAGGTGGATCTCTTTCTCTGTGCACTTATCGCTTTCGACTCTGTGTCTCTGCACACCAGCTGCGAATCCCTCTTTCGCCAGTTGGTAGAGGCGCTCGACGGCTTCGATAACTCCGTTCTTTATCTCCGTCTTGAGGTTTCTCGAGCTGCTGATGTGCAGTTTCACCTTGGTCAGGCAGCCTCTTGCTTCTGCTAGCTTTTCCGAGCGTTTAGTGCTCTCCGGTTTGGCTAGGCCCCCTGTTGCTTCTGCCGACAGCCTACGGGCTGCCGGTTTTGGCTTTGGGGGTTCAGCCCCGGAAAGAGCTTGAGGAGGCGTCAGGTTGGGCTTTTTGGGGGGCTTGTTTGCCCACCACCTCCCATTCCCCGATACTCTTCCTCACGCCCGATGTCGCTGGTAGGGCTTCGGCTACTCCTCCTTGGGGGTCTGCGTCCATGCTTGACTTGGCTGGTGTTCTAAATCCGAACATGGTTTGGTAGGGCTTCTACGAGCAGGGATGAAATTTACATGAATTATTTAAAAAGTAAATTTGTAGAAGTTGTAAAAAGTAAATAAAAAGTATTCAATTATTGGGATTAATAAAGTAAAATACAGTGGGATGGGCGCAAACTAGTCGGAGTGGCACGAGGTTCCTATTGATATTAATATTACACAAGTAAAATTGTGACTTTATACGCGACACGCAGTCAAGTAGAGCAATCACAGTTAGATTACTCTCTAAAATTAAATTATAAAATAAAATAAAATTATAAAATTAAAAAGTCGTCAAAATAAAACAGGCAATCCGAAAAAGTTCGGAAAGTCAAGAGGTCCAGTTGCGTGTAAAGGCGTCAACTGGATACAAAATTAAAATAAATTTACAAATTTAAAACTTACAGCTAATTAAAAACAATTTTTAAAATATATATAATATATTTTATCGTAACTGCAGTCGACGAAAATTAATAAGTGGACAAGGTGCTACTTGGACGACTGCAGTGTCATGAAAACTTAACCTATACACAGTCGCACTTCAAATCAACACGTTTAATTTTGAACCCCGGCTCTACCAAGTGGTAGCTCCGTCTGCGACGACCAATTTACAAAAAAAAAAAAAAAAAAATTTAATTTATACTAAATTTCGTCCTAGGTCACCTAGATGCGGAGTAAAGTCGTTTCTAGGTCACCTTTGTCAGAGGAGGGGGGAGTTCCAGCGCCTTAAAAGCCCAATAGCAATCTGGACGGCCTATCAGCTGATGATGATAATTCAAGCTGATGATGATGATTATTATTCGAGCTGATGATGATAATAATTTAGGCTAATGATGATGATTATTTCTCGAGCTGATGATGATGATGTTTTTCGAGAACCTTCGATGACACGCTAAAATAGTTGACAAACTACTTGTCGCAATCGAAGGTTCCAGACAGTTCGAGAAACGTCCAGATCTTTCGGGGGCTGGGGGCTGAGGGCTGGGGGCTGAAATTTGAACCTAAAAGCCGGGTGCAAAAAGATGATGCAATTTATTAAATTATTACTAATCCCGGTTACGTGTTGATTTTTCCAAAAAGTGTCTCAGAATGGGGCCAAAAGTTCCTAAAATCACCAGGTAGGTACTGTCGTCACCGTCCGCTGTCAGCCGCTGCCGGATGGATGCGATTTTAGGCGATTTTTCCAATCAAAGACGTCACTACTTTTTTGAAGCAATGTTTGGTTGGACGCTCTAAAATCGATATCTTGAAAACTGTTGCATAGAAAATGCCGAAAATTTGTACACTTGTTTGTAACGATATGTTTAACTGTATAGTGTCCAAAAAGTATATCGTTACAGATCTTGTTTAGAAGTTAAAAGAATTTAAAGATGAAGTTGAATTTACTGACTTTTGAAGAGCTGGAATCTTCGTGGCGGCTGGTTGGTTTTCGGTGATCGAGGTGTCCCCTGGTAGCGCTCGTCTGCGCTCACGTCGTGCTGGTGTCAGAAAAGCTCCAGGTCCTCTGGATCCTGGAACACGTATACACGTGTATTGGTGGTTTTTGGTATAACTCGGCGAGTTCAACCAGGAAAAATCCGGGACTCAGCCAAGTTATAGTGTCCTCCAAGGGGCGTCGACGTGTAGTATAAAAAATGTAGGTCGTCGCTGATAATCGTGCAGCGTATTTAGTTGAAACTTTTTCGGGAAGCGAAAAATCGGGTTTTTCACTGTCAATCAGTGAAAAACAATCCGATTCCGAAACTTTTTGCACTATCACGTGGCGCAGGTGTTGGCGCACACTTTCACTTGTATCACTGCACGATTTGCGAAACTTTACTATTTTTGCCGATTTTTGAGGCGCGGAGCACTTTAAAAGCTTGGCGCTTGCACTGACGGACAGAGTGCGACTGGGTTAGGTTAGGTTAGGTTAGGTTAGGTTAGGTTAGGTTAGGTTAGGTTAGGTTAGGTTTTTTTTTTTTTTTTTTTTTTTTAAGCGTGTCGCGTCTCTGACATAATCAGAGAAATGTGTATAAATAATTTTTTCAGTTAATTCTTTATTTCAAATAATCTTAGTCTAATATAAAAACACACAATTTTAATACAAAGGTAAAAATAAAGTCAGAAAGCATAGGTATAGTAAACTATCCTAAGTCAAATACACAAATATTTACATTTAACATTTATTTTTATTTATAACCTAGTCAAACTGGGAGGAACCGTGGTAATGTTTTTAAAAAGACAAAATATTAATTAAACTTTAGAATTAATTTTAATATGTCTGATTCTTAAGACGACTAAATACAGAATGACTTAACCTAGAGCTTAGAACATACGAGGAGCCATATCCGCCTGTATGCATTCCTGCATTATCAGTTCGCGAAACGCCGACGTGTCGTCGCGACAGTGCGTAGGCGGGGATCAGGCGATGCCACCCGTGAGATGCTTAGATAGCTAAAAAGGCTGGCCGATTAGTAGGTGCGGATGATATAACTCCTCCCTCCGTAAGTTCGAGATTATCCGAGGGATGAGGATTATCTCGAGTTTTCCTCAATAAACATATTTTACGTATTTTATCCTTACATGCTAACAATAGAACACACATAATTATGATTACATAAAACACTATGTTTCCTATACTAACACTTTTATCACTAAAAACACTTTCATTTTCTTTATCAATAAAATGTCCACTTCCACTTTTCTGCAATAAGTAATTTAACGCCTGGATGTCGCCGAGCTCGATACCATTGAGGTTTACTGGTTTCTGGGTATTTGATAAATTGGTTATAATTTTGGGCAAGCTTATAACTGGAAACTGTGTGTAGGTTACATCTTTTCCTTGAATTTGATGCTTTTTCAGAGTGATTTCCTTTATTTGTACTCGACAGTCATCATCCATTGACAACAGGTATGTCCCACAGATGCTCTCCTGTGTTATATCATTTTCGCAGTATTTGGTAAGTAGAGTATCCGTCTTCGCGTAGACTATCCAGCGATTGGGCTGAATGAGGTCAACCTTGACGTCATCGATGGTAACGGGAACTGGATGGCAACTTAAGATGTTTGTAGAAAATCTCATAAGGTCCGTAATACAGCTGTCTTCAACCATTGGCGATATGTCGTTCTCGTAGCACAGGAAACGAGCGTCGTCGATCTCGCGGCATGGCTGGGAGAGCGGCTTGGTCTTTAAACCTTTCACAAGGAGGTAAGGATATTTAGGTAGGATAAGGGAAGTAAGGCCGTTATTGCTATTATACATAGGTAAAGGAATCATTTTATAATAATTATAGATTTCATTTTTAATTAAAGGGATATGCATAATGAATTTTATCTGATTTTGTTTTATGTATGCTTTTAGCTCTATACACTGCTCTATCTTAAGGATATTTTATATATTTACTGGATACACAAATTTTTCAGTTTTCTCTATTTCTAGCAATAATGTTATCAGTTCGTTAGTGTCTACAACTGACTGGTGTAATAACTTAATTCTAGAAAAGCAAAAACGTACCCACCATTTCAGCGACAATAGTCATTTTCTGAGCCATTCTATCTTGTTTAGTTTTTAGTTCATACATTAACTTTTCGTACCTAACGGCGTCGTAATCATCTTATCTGTTAAATACTCATAAAGGTACTTTGTTTTTCGGACGTGTTCCTTAACTAACTGTTGTGTGAATTGTTTATTAAACTCTACATGAAATGCGTTATTTGATTCGGTGTGTCCAAAAACAACTTCAAATGGCGTAAGGCCCGTAGCAGTATGAATCGTGTGGTTATAGGACATTACTGCATATGTCATAACAGACGCAGCGTCCGTAATCTTGCGTTCGTATTTTGCTATTCTATATATTTCTATGAGTGTCGAATGAAACCTTTCGACTATTCCCATAGAGTTCGGGTTATGCGGGGTACTGATATGTAATTCGATCTTATAAAAGGACAACATTTCTTTAATTAACGTATTGTTGAACTCTACACCGGGGTCGGAACTAACCCTTACAGGAACTCCGTATAGCGAGAAGTACTTAAGCAATGCTCTTACTACTTCCGGAGTAGATTTAGTGCTAATCTCGATTGCTTGGCCTAGTTTGCTGAAGGCATCTACTATTGTAAGATAGTATTTTCCTTCAATTGAAAACGTGTCAATAAACAATTCCTGAAACGGCCTGGTTTGTGTCTGAGAAAGTTGAAGTTCTGGTTTTAATGGTTTTCGTTCATACTTCATTCTTTTACATATCTCACAAGCATTTATAACACTCGCAACTACTTGTTCCATATTATTCCAGTAAAAGTTACGTTTAAGATGTACTAGTGTTTCTTTGATGCCTCTATGACAGTTCTTTCCTTGATGGTATTTTATCACAACGTCTCGCTGCTCGTTCTCGTCATCTACGTGAACAACCCTTTTAGTACATTCGTAAAACTTGATCGTTCCCTTCTGAAATAATGAGATAGTAACCTCGGAAAATAGTTTACGGTGCTTTTCATCTTCGAAATAAAAGAAGTATTTTATTTTTGGTCTAATATATTCTTTCAGGAACTTTTTCACTAGATTTGGGCTGTCTACAGGTAAGTGTATTTCTAGTACTTTTTGTTTAGCTTTAGATAGATCTTTAACTGATAACTCGTTTCTGTTCCAGGTAAAAACAAGGACCTGATTCGGCTTGGTATCTATAGCCTCCTGTAATATAGGTATGCCGTCTGTGTCTAGATCGCGGGCTGAATGTATCGTGCCTATACTGTCATTACTTGGTACTTCAGATGCAGTAGCGGTGCTGCTGTTTACGGATGGAATAGAGTACGGGGAT
The DNA here is from genome assembly GCA_948107665.1 of Lomographa bimaculata. Lineage (NCBI taxonomy): Eukaryota > Metazoa > Arthropoda > Insecta > Lepidoptera > Geometridae > Lomographa > Lomographa bimaculata. The sequence continues at coordinate 94,013 of OX403588.1, read as the reverse complement.
CGTCTACCATTGTCAGGCAATGATGGGATGCTTCTAGTTGCCTCTGAATCTGATGAGATTAATATTGGAGATGGCGTTCGTTCTCGGGTAACTTTACGCTGGAGTTTATGTTCCTTTTTATCTAAATTAACTTTCATCGAAACGTCATCATTTTCGCCTAAAGCATTAACTTTAATACGTGATAATGCGTCCGCGTTGCAATTCTGCTTTCCGTTTTTGTATACAATGTTATAATCAAATTCTTCTAAACGCAGTTTCCATCTTGTTAATTTACTATTTGGCTCTTTTATAGAATTGAGCCAGGCAAGCGGCCTATGATCCGTATAAATCGTGAACTTTTTGCCATACAAATACGGCCTAAAATGCTTTGTAGCCCACACAATAGCTAAAAGTTCTTTTTCTATCGTGCTGTACCGGGACTCAGCGTCGTTTAAGGTACGACTTGCGTAAGCTATAGGCCTATCGCTGCCAACAGGGCCTTGCGAAAGGACAGCGCCGAGCGCATAGTTCGAAGCATCTGTCGTAAGGACAAATGGCTTGGAAAAATCGGGGAACTGTAAAAGTGGGGCATTTGTTAATAGCTCTTTACATTTTTCAAAGGCGTCGATGTATTCCTGTTTCGTGTAATCTATTTTATTTTTCTTTTTGAGGCATGAGGTTAATGGCTGTGTCAGTTTAGCGAAATCCTTGATAAATTTACGGTAGTAGCCTACAAGACCAAGGAAACTTTTGATTTCCGTTGCTGTTCGCGGTAATGGGAAATTAATAACAGCTTTTATTTTATCGTCATTAGGCATGAGACCATTTTTGGTGATTGTATGGCCCAAATACAGGACCTCCTTTCTTAGGAACTCACATTTATCTAGAGTTACTTTTAAGTTAGTTTCCCGGAGTCTATCAAAAATATTGCGGAGTTTATCAACGTGTTCCTGTAAACTATTTGAATATATTATGATATCGTCAAGATACACAAGGCAGTGTATTCCTTGAAGGCCTCGTAATACATTATCCATAGCTCTTTGGAACGTTGCAGGAGCCGTCTTTAACCCGAAGGGCATTCTTTTGAATTCAAAGTGTCCGGCTTGAGTCGTAAACGCGGTCTTGGCTCTGTCCGTCTCATTTACTTCGATTTGGTGGTACCCAGATGCAAGATCCAGAGTACTAAAATATTGGGATTTACCTAACTTATCAAAAAGGTCGGTTATATTAGGCAACGGGTACTTGTCGTCAACAGTTATCTCATTCAGGCGGCGATAGTCAATTACCATCCTAAACTTTCTTTCTCCAGATGCGTCTAACTTCTTGGGGACCAGATGGACAGGTGCGCTCCAAGGTGAGTGAGAATTTTGTATAACGTTGTCTTCTAACAATTTATCTACCTGTCTTTGTATCTCTTCGTTTTGACAAGGTGGGTGTCTGTATGGTCGGATATAAATTGGGTCTTCGTTCGCGGTTCTAATGTTGTGTTTTACCTGGTTCGTAAATGAAAGTGGCAGTTTATCGCTATAAAATATGTCACGGTATTCAAAACAAAGTTTGGTTATAGCATCGCGTTCCTCTTTGTTCATGTGTTCTGTGCGGATTTTACTCAAATTTTCTTTCAAAACATCGTCTATTATACAGTCATCTTTCGCGACGTTTACCTGACATTCACTGCTTTTAAATACTGTTACTTCGAATGGTGCTGTAAAAGTTATGGTACTTCCGGTGTCTGAAATGTTTTGTATGATGGTGTCAGCAAAGAAATTGTCACAGCGGACAAGAGCGGAAGGCATACGCACTCCGTCTCTAAATTGAACAAAATCTATGATTGCGTCTCCGTGTTGTAAGTTTGTGGGAACTCGAACTCTTGTTTCAGATCGCGGCGGAATATTAACTTCGTATGGAGGGTTGTAGATTATGGGAATTGACGCGTTGTGTGTTTGTAAGACTTGGTTGCTCATGTCTATATTAGCGGCTAACTTTTTTAGTAAGTCGGATCCGATTAAACCGTCGTATCGTCCATCTACGTCATAGACGTAAAATTTATGGAAAAGCATGCTTTTAAATGTTTTTAACAATGGGATATATATAACTTCGTTGTGCATACTCTGCGCATGTGTACTAACGACTGTAAAAGGTTCGTAGTATTTGCGGTCGCTGAAAAACTCATTTACTTTAGCGGGACTGATGAACGATCGGCTACTTCCGGTATCTATTAAAAACTTTGAATTGATTTCCGGAATCTGTATGTGGGGCAATTTTAAAATACTGTCGCAATAATTCAAGTGTATTATGTCGCTGGGGTGTCCGAGGCTGTTTCCTGAAAATTTTCATGATCCTGGCTCGCGGGCTCTGTGACGACATAGCTATCTACATAATCTTCGGTAGATCGTTCGTTTTCGTCATACAATTCGTAAGCATAACCGTCGTTATAGCTCATATCAGGTGTATATTCCTGATATTCACAGGGCTCTTCCATATAGTAGAGGTCATTTGCTATCATATTTTGCCTAACCGGGGCAGTGCGCATAGATACATCGGTATCCTGAAACCTAGGCGCTTGTTGCTGATGTGATAATTTTTGAAATTGAGGTTGGTTCGGTATGCCGAACTTAAAACCTTGCTGTTGAGGAATGCCATATCTAAATCCGCCATGTTGGAAAGGCGCGCGCGGTTGTTGGAACGGTGTTTGTCCAAAATTACGCTGAAATTGTGACTGAAACTGTGGTCTGAATTGATTTTGAGGCGAAACAAATCTATTTGGTTGTTGCGAAAACTGTAGTTTAAATCCATGGTTTTGAGGAATGCCAAATTTGAAATTATTGTTTTGGGGAATCCCGAATTTAAAGTTGGTGTTAGTGGGTGCCGAATTAAATGGGGGCTTCATAAAACCTTGAGCCATTGGTAGTGGTCTTAACGCATTTTGTGTGCTAAGTGGTGGTGCCGAATTTGGTTTATTTGTTTTATTTTTGGAGTTATACTGAAACTGAAAGTTTACCTCTTCAGTTACAATGCTTAAGGCCTTTTCAAGATCTGAACAACCTTTTAAACGGACAATACGTATTAAGTCTTCCGGTAAATTATAGAGAAATATGTTCAAAGCTGTGTTGTTATATATTATCATTTTAGCTGCTTTAATTCCTTCATCGACAAGTCGGTTAACTTTAGCAAATAAAGCGCTTCTAATATTTTGTATTCTTTGACAGAACTGAATATAAGACTCGCCGTGTTTTAGTTTTAAAGTTTCTAGCTCTATTGCTATACATTCTTCAGAACGCGGGTCGCCAAAATGTTGTGTAAGTAAATCTTTTAATCGTTCCCATGTTGAGATGCTAGGGTTGTCGCTTAGCAACGACGCGGCTCTACCTAAGAGTTTACTGCTAATAGCATGGAAAAGGTACAATTCTTGAGCTCTATTACCCTCGATTCTACTACCACTAAGCACAAATTCAGATTTAGAAATGAAGAGATTTAACAATTTTTCATCTCCGTCATATTTAGGAATTATACAAAGAATTTCTTTTGGAATTGGCTGAATTTTCTCTTCTCCCATTTTTCTAATTAATACACAATATAACACACAATAGAATATTTAAACACACAATAAAATACACAAAATCACTTATTTCTACAGAACTTAATAGCTAACACGATATATTTACCTATTTTAGTGCAAATAATATCACTTATTTCTTACAGGAAGTAAACACTATATATTTGCTAATCTAGGCAAATAAAATTACTTATTTCTAAAAAAACTTCAATAGTTAACACTTATATATGTTTATTTAAGTGCAAACAAAATCAGATAAATTGCACAATGCAATACGCCTAACAATTTAGTTTAGGACTTAATTTGGAAAAGACAGGGAATATGAGAATCGGGAAGTGAAAAGGTTTACTCACCAGCCGCTCGATCCCATGTCCTCCTGATTCTGCTTAGCCGTCCACGCACGGTGTCCCAAGGGAGACGAATTTATATTAGGTTCTGGATTCCGTGTTTCCTCGAAAAACTACTCGCAGACCGATGTAGGGGCTCGCGATAATAGCTTAAAAGGAAATTTCGAAACATCCACAAGGCTGCGCCAGTCAAACTGGGAGGAACCGTGGTAATGTTTTTAAAAAGACAAAATATTAATTAAACTTTAGAATTAATTTTAATATGTCTGATTCTTAAGACGACTAAATACAGAATGACTTAACCTAGAGCTTAGAACATACGAGGAGCCATATCCGCCTGTATGCATTCCTGCATTATCAGTTCGCGAAACGCCGACGTGTCGTCGCGACAGTGCGTAGGCGGGGATCAGGCGATGCCACCCGTGAGATGCTTAGATAGCTAAAAAGGCTGGCCGATTAGTAGGTGCGGATGATATAACTACCTTACTTGCTACTTGAACACAAAACTCGATGAAAACATCTCGGATGTCTTTGTCATTTACAATCTTACAAATATTATTTACAGTGATAAGACATCCTATTTTGTGTTCTGTCTCGTACCTCTCCAAGCCATAGACAGGGCATTCTGACAGGACATGTAGTACACTTTCAGGTTTGCCCGGCTCACATATGCAGTCCGGGCTATCCTTACATTTATAATCATTCAAATATGCGGAGAAGCCGCCATGTCCTGTCAGCACCTGAGTTAAAATTCCGACGGGTTCTATTTTTCTCACTACACTGAAAGCCTGGAGCGCGTCGGGGAAGAACAATTTGGTAGTCGTCGCCGTGTCCCCTGACTTATACCTCCGGTTCCATTCGTCACGCGTACACAAACGAATTTGTCGCTTGACGAATGATATCGGTACTCGGTCATAGTCAGGTTTCGTTTTCGCATTAAGGGCTGCGGCCTTTGCTAACTCATCCGCTCTCTCGTTGCCTATCAATCCCGCGTGGGCTTTTATCCAAAACAGTGCTACCTGTTTGTTCTGGTTTGCGCACTGTTTTAGATTATAACGAGCCTCGGCGGCGAGCGGATGAAGTGAGTGGGAGTTTACAACGGTCTCCAAGGATGACCTTGAATCGCTGTAAATCCCAAAGCTCGTTTCTGGGCGTTTGAGTATTTCCCCAGTTGCTCTACAAATGGCAAGCAATTCCGCCTGGTAAACCGTGCCGTAGGACGGCAGTTTCATCTTGAGGCTCTTGGTTTCGGCGCCATTGGTCCAAAAGGACAATGCCGCCCCTACCTTGCCGTCGATCTTACTGCCGTCCGTGAATATACATACCTGTTGGTTACTGTGTATATCCACTTGGTTTTGGTCAGCCAGGCACACGAATTGCAAGCCTTTTTGTTCCGCTGGGTGGGGAATCTCGCTGAATACTGTCTTCCGCTCTATCTCTCTGTCCACCAGTGTCGCCGGTGGTCTGCCCCTCTTCGCCTCATACAGGGCGGCTGCCTCTTGTATACGGAGGTCGAGGGGGAGCAAACCTGTCAGCACTAGTGCGGAATTGAGAGAGACAGTGCGGTAGGCCTTGCAAAGCTTTTGCGCGAATCCTCTTTGGACAGCATTCAGTTGCTTTTGAACGCCCAGTTTTTTGGTCGCAGACGCCCAAGCGCTTGCGGCGTACATTGTTATCGGCTCTACAACTGCGGTGTAGATGATGCGGATAACCTCAGGATGGAGACCCCAGCTGACCCGGGCCGCCCTTGACAACTGCTTGTACACATTTAATGCCTTCTTACATACATTTGAAGCGTGTGCATTAAATGTCAGCTTGTTGTCAATGGTCAGTCCGAGGATCTTGATTTCCGTGGACATGCCGATGTCAACATCGCCCATCCTCAGAAGTGGAGTGTCAAACTTAAGCTTACGCGTGATGACCATTGCGTTCGTTTTGTGCGGAGCAAACTTTAGCTTATTATTGACACCCCAATTCCGGACATAGGCGAGGGCATCGTTCGCACGTCGCTGGACCTCAAGAGCGGTGTCTCCATCGAACACCAACACCACGTCATCTGCAAAAGCCTGGCAATAGTCGCCACGCTGCTCCAGACCCTTCAGCAGAGGATCGAGGAGGAGGTTCCAAAGGATAGGACCGCTGATCGATCCTTGTACGCATCCTTTGGTCGTGGTCTTGGTAACCTCCTCACCCGCGGAACGCAATTTGATCTTTCTCTGTTCAAGGTAGCTATCGATGACCCTTCTGATGTTAACAGGGCATCCCTCCTGAGCCAGGCGCACCCTTATGGCGGGCCACCAAGCGCTATCGAAAGCCCCCTCTATGTCCAACGATATCATTGTTACCAGCTTTTTCTGGTCTAACTTACCACGAATGTATCCTAGAAGGACATAGAGGGAGTCCTCGGTGCTACGCTGGGGCATAAAGCCATACTGGTGCGCGCTCATTTTCGGAATGGTATGCCATTTCACTCTGCTCATGATCATCTTCTCGAGAATCTTTCCTAGCACTGGCAACAGCCCGATTGGTCTATACGACTTCGGGCTGGTGTAGTCAGTCTTCCCAGGCTTTCTGAGTATCACAACTGTGGCCTCTTTCCAAGCTTCTGGGAAGTGACCTAGTGTTAAGCACTTATTTGCCAATGCTAGGAAAATTTCCGGGTTCTGTGCGATGATCATTTTGCAGATATCCGCTGTCAGACCATCCCCCCCCGGGGCTTTTTTCGGATTGAAACTGTCCGTAGCGATTGTTAGTTCGTCAATGGTAAACAGTGGGTCATGTTGCTCGTCATGTTCCAGACTGTTTACCATTTCGGCCAGTTTCCTGACACGCTGATGTTCTGCGTTGTCAGTATCCTCATTGTCCTCCGGGTAGAACGTGTCCGCCAGCAGAATGGCAGATGCCCTTTGGTCCAGTACTGTGCCTTCCTTGGACAGAGGAAGATCTTCCGTCCTCTTAGTCGTCCTGCCAATTACACGATATATCCCATCCCACACACATTCCCTATCCTGTTTTGTCGCAGAAGCCTTTCCAACTCGTGATCTGTGCCTTTTTTGCTTCTTCTTCATAATTTTGCTTTGCTTGCAGGTACTCGGTGACCACCTTCTCTCTGCGGACTGGCGCTGCACAGCGAATCCTGCGTTTTTTCGTAGCGACATCTTTCTTCAGTCTGACGAGTACTTCAGACGACCATGGTAGTGAAACTTTATTTTTTAATTTAATTTTTTGTATACATAAATTTGATGTGGTTATTGCTATATGAATAAATTTATTTACTATTGTTTCCAAAATTATTTTACTATCTATCTTGTCTATTTCACTTTTGTTTATGTTGTTATCTACTAGCAATTGACCTAATTTCTCATGAAATTCAGGCCAATTTGCTTTTCTGCAATTAAAAATCCTGGTTGTTCTGGCCACATCAATGCCAATTGATTTTACTAAGTTAATTTTGAAGAAAATGGTGTTGTGGTCGGAAGTAGTGACACCTTCGTCGACTTTCCAGTCGTCCACGAGGTTGAGCATATCAACCGTGCAGGCTGTGACGTCCACAAAGCTGGTGTAGCGCGTATCTCCTCTGATGGTATCAAAAGTTGGGATATCGCCCACATTGAGCACCTGCAAGTTTACCTCTTCTAGAGCTCCAGCCAAGTCTTCTCCTCTGCCATCGATGGTCGGGCTTCCCCACCATAAGTTCTTGGCGTTTGCGTCGCCTCCTATTACTAACTTATGGCGGAAAGTTTGTCCTATTTTGTGTATCTGTTGCAAGTACGGCTCGATTGGTGCCGGTTTAGGTTCGAAGTAGTATGAGGCTACTGCAATTTCCCAGGCGCTTGTTCTGATCTTTACCACAACGATATTGTTTGTGGTAAAGTCAGGGCATTGTATCACGTCAAGGTCGTGATCGAATACTGCTATTGCAGCCTTGACGGTGCCGTCACCTTGGTTAGCGCTCTGAAAAATTCGTACACCTCTGTAGCTCCCCATTCTACCTCTACCCCCGACATACGGTTCCTGCAACAGAGCGAAAGCCACCCTCCTATTGTACGCTTCAAGCATCAAGTCCGCCGTGGCCAGTTCTTTACGTTGGAGATTAGCCTGGGCGACGAGGTATGGCTTATCGCTATTTTGGACATGTGTTAAGCTTGGGACCACCTTAGCAGTAGGCTACAGCTGACCTAGCCAGTGTATCCCACTTCCGCCTTATAGCACATTCGTTGCTAAAGGCGTTATGGTCCGTCCTGGTTTGCTTAGCATGGACGCAGTTGCAGCATGCAGGTGGCAGGTTTGCCAGCAAGTCCGCGCACTGAGCCTTCATATGGGCGCCTCCACAGTGGCTGCACTTTTCGGTCGTTTCTTTACAGAAACGCCGACTGTGGCCGTAACCGAGACAGAGCGAGCATTGAACGAGTGGCGATTGGTCCGCCACTCGTACTCGCTGCAGGTCAATGTGCACCGTCTCGGCCTCGACCATGCGCTGCCACAGTTTAGGGGAGACCCTCATTACTACGTGGCTGGTGTGCGGGTTCCTCGTCTTCTTCTTATAGGCTATATCCATTATTTAGTTCTCCTTGGTCAACCCTACGAACAAATTCTTGTTCTGATTCCTTAGTGCCCTCAGCACTTCCTCGTCACTATTGTACTGGAGTACATCTCTGAGGTTCACTAAGGGATCTTTGTTCTTGATCTCTTCCACTTGAAGTTCTGTGGACTTGGTTAACCTAGCCTTAACCTTTTGTCTTTCTTCTTCCGTCCTACATGCTACTATAACTTTCCTGTCTTTCGCCTTCCTTATTCTTTCCACTTCCACTCCTCCTTCCTTTGCCTTTACGGCTTTCCTGATTCTTTCCAATAGTTCCTCCCCAGTTTCCGTCTCATCCTTTGCCGTTACCACTACCGAGTGTAGCGCGGTCTGCTCTACAAAGTGCCTCTTGGGGGGGGCCGCTACAGCACTGGCGTACGTCTTCTTTTCGAGGGTCTGCTTCAGATCTTCCATTCGTTGGTTGTTGTCCTTCAGAAGCTTTATGTGCTCCTCGATCGTTCTCGCCAATGCTTGCGTTCCGTCTTCCTTCCCCTTCTCCTTTTCCAGCTGAATCTCCTTCTCTATGCACTTTTCTGGTTCTATTTTGTGTCTCTGCACACCAGCTGCGAATCCCTCCTTCGCCAGTTGGTAGAGGCGCTCGACGGCTTCGATAACCCCGTTCTTTATCTCCGTCTTGAGGTTTCTCGAGCTGCTGATGTGCAGTTTCACCTTGGTAAGGCAGCCTCTTGCTTCCGCTAGTTTATCCGAGCGTTTTGTGCTCTCCGGTTTGGTTGAACCCCCTACTGCTTCTGCCGACAGCCTACGGGCTGCCGGTTTTGGCTTTGGGGGTTCAGCCCCGGAGAGAGCTTGAGGAGGCGTCAGGTTGGGCTTTTTGGGGGCTTGTTTGCCCACAACCTCCCATTCCCCGATACTCTTCCTCACGCCCGATGTCGCTGGTAGGGTTTCGGCTACTCCTCCTTGGGGGTCTGCGTCCATGCTTGACTTGGCTGGTGTAGGGCTTCTACGAGCAGGGATGAAATTTAAATTAATTATTTAAAAAGTAAATTTGTAAAAGTTGTAAAATAAATAAAAAGTATTCAATTATGGCGATTAAAAAAAAAGTAAAATACAGTGGGATGGGCGCAAACTAGTCGGAGTGGCACGAGGTTCCTATTGCTAATTATACACAAGTAAAATTGTGACTTTATACGCGACACGCAGTCAGGTAGAGTAATCTCAGTTTGATTACTCTTACTTTAAAATTATATTATAAAATAAAATTATAAAATTAAAAAGTCGTCAAGATAAAACAGGCAATCCGAAAAAGTTCGGAAAGTCAAGAGGTCCAGTTGCGTGTAAAGGCGTCAACTGGACACAAAATTAAAATAAATTTGTAAATTTAAAACCTTAAAAATATAAAACAATTTTTAAAATATAAAAATATATTTTATCGTAACTGCAGTCGTTCCAATGGTCGAAAAAGAACGTGGACAAAGCGCCACTTGGTCGACTGCAGTGTCATAAAAACTTAATCTATATATCACAGTCGCACTTCAAATCAACACGTATAATTTTGTACCCCGGCTCTACCAAGTGGTAGCTCCGTCTGAGACGAACAAATTCCAAAAAAAAAAAAAAAAAAAAAAAATTTTAATTTATACTACTTTTCGTCCTAGGTCACCTAGATGCGGAGTAAAGTCGTTTCTAGGTCACCTTTGTCAGAGGAGGGGGGAGTTCCAGCGCCTTAAAAGCCCAATAGCAATCTGGACGGCCTATCAGCTGATGATGATAATTCAAGCTGATGATGATGATTATTATTCGAGCTGATGATGATAATAATTTAGGCTAATGATGATGATTATTTCTCGAGCTGATGATGATGATGTTTTTCGAGAGCCTTCGATGACACGCTAAAATAGTTGACAAACTACTTGTCGCAATCGAAGGTTCCAGACAGTTCGAGAAACGTCCAGATCTTTCGGGGGCTGGGGGCTGAGGGCTGGGGGCTGAAATTTGAACCTAAAAGCCGGGTGCAAAAAGATGATGCAATTTATTAAATTATTACTAATCCCGGTTACGTGTTGATTTTTCCAAAAAGTGTCTCAGAATGGGGCCAAATGTTCCTAAAATCACCAGGTAGGTACTGTCGTCACCGTCCGCTGTCAGCCGCTGCCGGATGGATGCGATTTTAGGCGATTTTTCCAACCAAAGACGTCACTACTTTTTAGAGGTTATGTTTGGTTGGACGCTCTAAAATCGATAGCTTGGAAACTGTTGCATAGAAAATGCCGAAAATTTGTACACTTGTTTGTAACGATATGTTTAACTGTATAGTGTCCAAAAAGTATATCGTTACAGATCTTGTTTAGAATTTAGATGAATTTAAAGATGAAGTTGAATTTACTGACTTTTGAAGAGCTGAAATCTTCGTGGCGGCTGATTGGTTTTCGGTGATCGAGGTGTCCCCTGGTAGTGCTCGTCTGCGCTCACGTCGTGCTGGTGTCAGAAAAGCTCCAGGTCCTCTGGATCCTGGAACACGTATACACGTGTATTGGTGGTTTTTGGTATAACTCGGCGAGTTCAACCAGGAAAAATCCGGGACTCAGTCAAGTTATAGTGTCCTCCAAGGGGCGTCGACGTGTAGTATAAAAAATGTAGGTCGTCGCTGATAATCGTGCAGCGTATTTAGTTGAAACTTTTTCGGGAAGCGAAAAATCGGGTTTTTCACTGTCAATCAGTGAAAAACAATCCGATTCCGAAACTTTTTGCACTATCACGTGGCGCAGGTGTTGGCGCACACTTTCACTTGTATCACTGCACGATTTGCGAAACTTTACTATTTTTGCCGATTTTTGAGGCGCGGAGCACTTTAAAAGCTTGGCGCTTGCACTGACGGACAGAGTGCGACTGGTTAGGTTAGGTTAGGTTAGGTTAGGTTTTTTTTTTTTTTTTTTTTTTTTAATACCGGGCGCGAAGGCCCGGCCAGCGTGTCGCGTCTCTGACATGATCATCTGATATAGGTCTAGTAAAAACTATCCTAAGTCAATACACGTTATATTATCACATTAACATTTAACTTTTATTCTTATTTATAACCTTACTTGCTACTTGAACACAAAAATCGATGAAAACATCTCGGATGTCTTTGTCATTTACAATCTTACATATATTATTTACAGTGATAAGACATCCTATTTTGTGTTCTGCCTCGTACCTCTCCAAGCCATAGACAGGACATTCTGACAGGACATGTAGTACACTTTCAAGTTTGCCCGGCTCACAGATGCAGTCCGGGCTATCTTTACATTTAAAATCATTCAAATATGCGGAGAAGCCGCCATGTCCTGTCAGCACCTGAGTTAAAATTCCGACGGGTTCTATCTTTCTTACTATGCTGAAAGCCTGGAGCGCGTCGGGGAAGAACAATTTGGTAGTCGTCGCCGTGTCCCCTGACTTATACCTCCGGTTCCATTCGTCACGCGTACACAAACGAATTTGTCGCTTGACGAATGATATCGGTACTCGGTCATAGTCAGGTTTCGTTTTCGCTTTAAGGGCTGCGGCCTTTGCTAACTCATCCGCTCTCTCGTTGCCTATCAATCCCGCGTGGGCTTTTATCCAAAACAGTGCTACCTGTTTGTTCTGGTTTGCGCACTGTTTTAGATTGTTACGAGCCTCGGCGGCGAGCGGATGAAGTGAGTGGGAGTTTACAACGGTTTCCAAGGATGACCTTGAATCGCTGTAAATCCCAAAGCTCGTTTCTGGGCGTTTGAGTATTTCCCCAGTTGCTCTACAAATGGCAAGCAATTCCGCCTGGTAAACCGTGCCGTAGGACGGCAGTTTCATCTTGAGGCTCTTGGTTTCGGCGCCATTGGTCCAAAAGGACAGGTTAGGTTAGGTTAGGTTAGGTTAGGTTTTTTTTTTTTTTTTTTTGCCATAGGGAGGGGAAATCCATCATGGATACCTTACGGTTATGTCCGTCTCCGCCAGGATTCCTGGCGACCTACGGACCAAAACCTCCTCCCTTTGCGTGTCTCCTCTGACATAATCAGAGACTTTTGTATGAATGTTACTTTTATTACTTTTTAACTTAATACTTGTTATTTCTTATGGTAATCTATATATATTCTTATAATATATATGTTACATAATTTTTTAATCTATTTATTTCTATTTATAACTTGCTTGGCTACATTTATACAATATTTTATTATTATTTCCCTGCTAAATTTATCGTATATAAGGGCTTTTATGTTTTCTGCATTTATATATGTATTTAATAATTGTTCGGTTTCGTATCTTCTAGCAGCTGAAACTGGACAATCGAAAAGAATGTGAGGAACGGACTCACTTACATTTGATTCACAGATGCACGATGGGTTCTCCTTACACTTGAAGCGGCACAAGTATTCTGAGAACCCACCGTGCCCGGTAAATATCTGGGTTTTAATTCCTTGCGGCTGAATCGATCTCACCATTCGGTAAGCTTGCACTGCGTCAGGGAAAAATAATTTTGTAACAGCGGCCGTATTACCTGATTGGTATCTCTGGTTCCATTCGTCAAGCGATTCCATACGGATTAGGCGCTTGACGAATGAGACCGGGCATCTGTCATAGTCAGGTTTTTTCTTGCTGTACAGCGCAGCTTCCTTAGCTAACTCGTCCGCTCGCTCATTACCCTCTAGCCCTGCGTGTGCTTTGATCCAGAACAAGGATATTTTCTTGTTCTGGAGTTTGCGGATGTTTTCTCTTGCCTCAGCAGCCAGAGGGTGCGACGAGTTAGTATTTATTATCGTCTCCAATGCGGACCTCGAGTCGCTAAGGATAGCAAAGCTGGCTTCACTTCTCCGTAATATGGTCCTGGTAGCTTGGCATATGGCCAACAGTTCTGCTTGGTAAACCGTGCAGTGCGACGGTAGTTTAAGCTTGAGTGTTTTTGTCTCGACTTCATTGCTCCATAGAGACAATGCCGCTCCGACTTTGCCCTCAATCTTGCTACCGTCGGTATAAATTTTAACTGCTTGGTCGATGTTCAGTTCTACATCTTGACGGTTTGCCAGTTTTATGAACTGTAGGCCTAAATGTTCTGCTGGATGTGGAGTATCAGTGAAAGCCTGCCTTCGCTCCACCTCCCTGTCTCCTAGTATTGCCTGGGGTACTCCTCTCTTGGCTTCATACAGCGAAGCTGCCTCGCGTATTCTGATATCGAGTGGTAGTATCCCAGCCAACAGCAGTGCTGAGTTAAGGGAGGTGGTGCGATACGCTCCGCATAGCTTCTGGGCAAAAGCTCTCTGAACTGCATTCAATTGCCTTTGAACTCCTAGTTTTAGTGTCGCCGGCGCCCAGGCGCTGGCTGCATATGAGATAACAGGTTCCACCGTTGCTGTGTATATGACACGAATGACTTCCGGGTGGAGACCCCAACTTATCCTGGCGGCTCTAGACAGCTGCTTGTAGATGTTTAAAGCCTTCCTGCAGATGTTAGCAATGTGGCTGTTAAACGTCAGCTTATGATCGATTGTGAGCCCCAGGATTTTTATCTCATTCGACATTCCGATGCCAATCCCACCCATGCTCAGCCTCGGTGTGTCAAATTTCAACTTTCTCGTCAGCACCATCGCGCTTGTTTTGTGTGGCGCGAATTTCAGTTTGTTTTTGACACCCCAAGTCTGAACATAGGCGAGAGCTGCACCGGCCTGTCCTTCCACTTCCAGCGCCGTGTTGCCAACGAACACCAAAACAACGTCGTCCGCGTAAGCCTGACAGTATACACCCCGCTGTTCCAGGCCCTTCAACAACGGGTCTAGGAGAAGATTCCAGAGAATTGGTCCACCAATCGACCCTTGGACGCACCCTTTTTGAGTGCCCTTTGTGTACTCCTGTCCAGCGTATCGGACACAGACTTTCCGGTCCTGGAGGTAACTATCCATGATACGCCGGAGATTGACCGGACACTCTTCTTCGGCGAGTCTGACTTTAATTGCAGGCCACCATGCGCTGTCAAAGGCTCCCTCTATGTCCAATGATACAACGGTTATCAACTTCTTGCCTTCAAGATTCCGGCGTAAGTACTGAATCAAGTCATAGAGGGAGTCCTCGGTGCTCTTCTGGGGCATAAAGCCATACTGCCGCGGGCTCGTTCTTGGGAGCAAGTGCCACCTCAGTCGTCTAACTATCATTTTCTCTAGAATCTTCCCCATGACCGGCAACAGGCCGATAGGTCGGTAGGACTTGGGGGTGGTGTAATCATCCTTGCCTGGTTTTGGCAATATGACCACCGTAGCCTCCTTCCAAATCGTCGGGAAATGTCCGATTTCGAGGCATTTGTTCATCAGCGCCAAGTGCAGTTCCAGGTCTTTGAAGACCACCTGGCTGCAGATGTCGGCAGTGAAGCCATCAGCTCCGGGGGCCTTTTTTGGATTGAAGCTTTCCATCGCAATTCTTAGTTCGCCCAATGTAAACGCCGGGTCATGTTTCTCACCATGGACGTGGTCGTTTATATGCTCTGCAGTTTCTCTAGTTTTGCGATGGTCTGCATTATCCTCTGTCTTCAGGTCCCCGGGGTAGAAAGCGTCCGCCAACACCTGTGCTGATTCGCCTTGGTCCATTTGCTTCCCATCCTTTACCAGTGGCAAGTCCTCCTGTCTCTTTTTCGTTTTTCCTATAACTCTATAAATACCTTCCCACATCCCTTCTTTGTCCTGCTTTTCACAGAAACTCTTCCAGCTAACTATTTGTGCCTCTTTCGCAGCGATTTCATATCTTACTTTTGTTTTCAGGTACTCATCGACGACTTTCGAATTTGTCGCTTGACGAATGATATCGGAACTCGGTCATAGTCAGGTTTCGTTTTCGCTTTAAGGGCTGCGGCCTTTGCTAACTCATCCGCTCTCTCGTTGCCTATCAATCCCGCGTGGGCTTTTATCCAAAACAGTGCTACCTGTTTGTTCTGGTTTGCGCACTGTTTTAGATTATAGCGAGCCTCGGCGGCGAGCGGATGAAGTGAGTGGGAGTTTACAACGGTCTCCAAGGATGACCTTGAATCGCTGTAAATCCCAAAGCTCGTTTCTGGGCGTTTGAGTATTTCCCCAGTTGCTCTACAAATGGCAAGCAATTCCGCCTGGTAAACCGTGCCGTAGGACGGCAGTTTCATCTTGAGGCTCTTGGTTTCGGCGCCATTGGTCCAAAAGGACAATGCCGCCCCTACCTTGCCGTCGATCTTACTGCCGTCCGTGAATATACATACCTGTTGGTTACTGTGTATATCCACTTGGTTTTGGTCAGCCAGGCACACGAATTGCAAGCCTTTTTGTTCCGCTGGGTGGGGAATCTCGCTGAATACTGTCTTCCGCTCTATCTCTCTGTCCACCAGTGTCGCCGGTGGTCTGCCCCTCTTCGCCTCATACAGGGCGGCTGCCTCTTGTATACGGAGGTCGAGGGGGAGCAAACCTGTCAGCACTAGTGCGGAATTGAGAGAGACAGTGCGGTAGGCCTTGCAAAGCTTTTGCGCGAATCCTCTTTGGACAGCATTCAGTTGCTTTTGAACGCCCAGTTTTTTGGTCGCAGACGCCCAAGCGCTTGCGGCGTACATTGTTATCGGCTCTACAACTGCGGTGTAGATGATGCGGATAACCTCAGGATGGAGACCCCAGCTGACCCGGGCCGCCCTTGACAACTGCTTGTACACATTTAATGCCTTCTTACATACATTTGAAGCGTGTGCATTAAATGTCAGCTTGTTGTCAATGGTCAGTCCGAGGATCTTGATTTCCGTGGACATGCCGATGTCAACATCGCCCATCCTCAGAAGTGGAGTGTCAAACTTAAGCTTACGCGTGATGACCATTGCGTTCGTTTTGTGCGGAGCAAACTTTAGCTTATTATTGACACCCCAATTCCGGACATAGGCGAGGGCATCGTTCGCACGTCGCTGGACCTCAAGAGCGGTGTCTCCATCGAACACCAACACCACGTCATCTGCAAAAGCCTGGCAATAGTCGCCACGCTGCTCCAGACCCTTCAGCAGAGGATCGAGGAGGAGGTTCCAAAGGATAGGACCGCTGATCGATCCTTGTACGCATCCTTTGGTCGTGGTCTTGGTAACCTCCTCACCCGCGTAACGCAATTTGATCTTTCTCTGTTCAAGGTAGCTATCGATGACCCTTCTGATGTTAACAGGGCATCCCTCCTGAGCCAGGCGCACCCTTATGGCGGGCCACCAAGCGCTATCGAAAGCCCCCTCTATGTCCAACGATATCATTGTTACCAGCTTTTTCTGGTCTAACTTACCACGAATGTATCCTAGAAGGACATAGAGGGAGTCCTCGGTGCTACGCTGGGGCATAAAGCCATACTGGTGCGCGCTCATTTTCGGAATGGTATGCCATTTCACTCTGCTCATGATCATCTTCTCGAGAATCTTTCCTAGCACTGGCAACAGCCCGATTGGTCTATACGACTTCGGGCTGGTGTAGTCAGTCTTGCCAGGCTTTCTGAGTATTACAACTGTGGCCTCTTTCCAAGCTTCTGGGAAGTGACCTAATGTTAAGCACTTATTTGCCAATGCTAGAAAAATTTCCGGGTTCAGTGCGATGATCATTTTGCAGATGTCCGCTGTCAGACCATCCCCCCCCGGGGCTTTTTTCGGATTGAAACTGTCCGTAGCGATAGTTAGTTCGTCAATGGTAAACAGTGGGTCATGTTGCTCGTCATGTTCCAGACTGTTTACCATTTCGGCCAGTTCCCTGACACGCTGATGTTCTGCTTTGTCAGTATCCTCATTGTCCTCCGGGTAGAACGTGTCCGCCAGCAGAATGGCAGATGCCCTCTGGTCTAGCACTGTGCCTTCCTTGGACAGAGGAAGATCTTCCGTCCTCTTAGTCGTCCTGCCAATTACACGATATATCCCATCCCACACACTTTCCCTATCCTGTTTTTCGCAGAAGCCCTTCCAGCTAGCGATCTGTGCCTTTTTTGCTTCTTCTTCATAATTTTGCTTTGCTTGCAGGTACTCGGTGACCACCTTCTCTCTGCGGACTGGCGCTGCACAGCGAATCCTGCGTTTTTTCGTAGCGACATCTTTCTTCAGTCTGACGAGTACTTCAGACGACCATGGTAGTGAAACTTTATTTTTTAATTTAATTTTTTGTATACATAAATTTGATGTGGTTATTGCTATATGAATAAATTTATTTACTATTGTTTCCAAAATTATTTTATTATCTATCTTGTCTATTTCATTTTTGTTTATGTTGTTATCTACTAGCAATTGACCTAATTTCTCATGAAATTCAGGCCAATTTGCTTTTCTGCAATTAAAAATCCTGGTTGTTCTGGCCACATCAATGCCAATTGATTTTACTAAGTTAATTTTGAAGAAAATGGTGTTGTGGTCGGAAGTAGTGACACCTTCGTCGACTTTCCAATCGTCCACGAGGTTGAGCATATCAACTGTGCAGGCTGTGACGTCCACAAAGCTGGTGTAGCGCGTATCACCTCTGATGGTATCAAAAGTTGGGATATCGCCCACATTGAGCACCTGCAAGTTCACCTCTTCTAAGGCTCCAGCCAAGTCTTCTCCTCTGCCATCGATGGTCGGGCTTCCCCACCATAAGTTCTTGGCGTTTGCGTCGCCTCCTATTACTAACCTATGGCGGAAAGTTTGTCCTATTTTGTGTATCTGTTGCAAGTACGGCTCGATTGGTGCCGGTTTAGGTTCGAAGTAGTATGAGGCTACTGCAATTTCCCAGGCGCTTGTTCTGATCTTTACCACAACGATATTGTTTGTGGTAAAGTCAGGGCATTGTATCACGTCAAGGTCGTGATCGAATACTGCTATTGCAGCCTTGACGGTGCCGTCACCTTGGTTAGCGCTCTGGAAAATTCGTACACCTCTGTAGCTCCCCATTCTACCTCTACCCCCGACATACGGTTCCTGCAACAGAGCGAAAGCCACCCTCCTATTGTACGCCTCAAGCATTAAGTCCGCCGTGGCCAGTTCTTTACGTTGGAGATTAGCCTGGGCGACGAGGTATGGCTTATCGCTATTTTGGACCTGTGTTAACCTTGGGACCACCTTAGCAGTAGGCTACAGCTGACCTAGCCAGTGTGTCCCACTTCCGCCTTATAGCACATTCGTTGCTAAAGGCGTTGTGGTCTGTCCTGGCTTGCTTAGCATGAACGCAGTTGCAGCACGCAGGTGGCAGATTTGCCAGCAAGTCCGCGCACTGAGCCTTCATATGGGCGCCTCCACAGTGGCTGCACTTTTCAGTCGTTTCTTTACAGAAACGCCGACTGTGGCCGTAACCGAGACAGAGCGAGCATTGAACGAGTGGCGATTGGTCCGCCACTCGTACTCGCTGCAGGTCAATGTGCACCGTCTCGGCCTCGACCATGCGCTGCCACAGTTTAGGGGAGACCCTCATTACTACGTGGCTGGTGTGCGGGTTCCTTGTCTTCTTTTTATAAGCTATGTCGCATTTTCCACTTTCCTTGGTTAACCCTATGAACAAGTTCTTGTTTTGATTCCTTAGTGCCCTCAGCACTTCCTCGTCACTGTTGTATTGGAGTACATCTCTGAGGATCACCAAGGGATCCTTGTTCTTGATTTCTTCCACTTGTAATTCTGTGGCCTGGGTTAACCTAGCTTTAATTTTCTGCCTTTCTTCTTCGGTCCTGCATGCTACGATCACTTTTCTATCCTTCGCTTTTCTGATTATTTCTACCTCTACTCCCCCTTCCTTTGCTTTAACTACTTTCCTTATTCTGTCTAGAACATTCTCCCCAGTTTCTGTCTCGTCCTTCGCCGTTACCACTACCGAATGTAGCGCGGTCTGCTCTGCGAAGTGCCTCTTGGGGGGGGCTGCTACTGCACTGGCGTACGTCTTCTTTTCGAGGGTCTGCTTCAGGTCTTCCATACGTTGGTTGTTCTCCTTCAGAAGCTTCATGTGCTCCTCGATCGTTTTCGCCAGTGCGTGCGTTCCGTCATCCTTCCCCTTCTCCGTTTCCAGATGGATCTCTTTTTCTGTGCACTTTTCGCTTTCGACTTTGTGTCTCTGCACACCAGCTGCGAATCCCTCTTTTGCCAGTTGGTAGAGGCGCTCGACGGCTTCGATAACTCCGTTCTTTATCTCAGTCTTGAGGTTTCTCGAGCTGCTGATGTGCAGTTTCACCTTGGTCAGGCAGCCTCTTGCTTCTGCTAGCTTTTCCGAGCGTTTAGTGCTCTCCGGTTTGGCTAGGCCCCCTGTAGCTTCTGCCAACAGCCTACGGGCTGCCGGTTTTGGCTTTGGGGGTTCAGCCCCGGAGAGAGCTTGAGGAGGCGTCAGGTTGGGCTTTTTGGGGGCTTGTTTGCCCACAACCTCCCATTCCCCGATACTCTTCCTCACGCCCGATGTCGCTGGTAGGGTTTCGGCTACTCCTCCTTGGGGGTCTGCGTCCATGCTTGACTTGGCTGGTGTTCTAAATCCGAACATGGTTTGGTAGGGCTTCTACGAGCAGGGTAGAAATTTAAATGAATTATTTAAAAAGTAAATTTGTAGAAGTTGTAAAAGTAAATAAAAAGTATTCAATTATGGGGATTAATAAAGTAAAATACAGTGAGATGGGCGCAAACTAGTCGGAGTGGCACGAGGTTCCTATTGATATTAATATTACACAAGTAAAATTGTGACTTTATGCGCGACACGCAGTCAAGTAGAGTAATCACAGTTAGATTACTCTCTAAAATTAAATTATAAAATAAAATAAAATTATAAAATTAAAAAGTCGTCAAAATAAAACAGGCAATCCGAAAAAGTTCGGAAAGTCAAGAGGTCCAGTTGCGTGTAAAGGCGTCAACTGGATACAAAATTAAAATAAATGTACAAATTTAAAACTTACAGCTAATTAAAAACAATTTTTAAAATATATATAATATATTTTATCGTAACTGCAGTCGACGAAAATTAATAAGTGGACAAGGTGCTAGACGACTGCAGTGTCATAAAAACTTAACCTATACACAGTCGCACTTCAAATCAACACGTTTAATTTTGAACCCCGGCTCTACCAAGTGGTAGCTCCGTCCGAGACGAACAAATTCCAAAAAAAAAATTTTTGTATTTATTCTAAATTTCGTCCTAGGTCACCTAGATGCGGAGTAAAGTCGTTTCTAGGTCACCTTTGTCAGAGGAGGGGGGAGTTCCAGCGCCTTAAAAGCCCAATAGCAATCTGGACGGCCTATCAGCTGATGATGATAATTCAAGCTGATGATGATGATTATTATTCGAGCTGATGATGATAATAATTTAGGCTAATGATGATGATTATTTCTCGAGCTGATGATGATGATGTTTTTCGAGAACCTTCGATGACACGCTAAAATAGTTGACAAACTATTTGTCGCAATCGAAGGTTCCAGACAGTTCGAGAAACGTCCAGATCTTTCGGGGGCTGGGGGCTGAGGGCTGGGGGCTGAAATTTGAACCTAAAAGCCGGGTGCAAAAAGATGATGCAATTTATTAAATTATTACTAATCCCGGTTACGTGTTGATTTTTCCAAAAAGTGTCTCAGAATGGGGCCAAAAGTTCCTAAAATCACCAGGTAGGTACTGTCGTCACCGTCCGCTGTCAGCCGCTGCCGGATGGATGCGATTTTAGGCGATTTTTCCAACCAAAGACGTCACTGCTTTTTAGGGGTTATGTTTGGTTGGACGCTCTAAAATCGATAACTTGAAAACTGTTGCATAGAAAATGCCGAAAATTTGTACACTTGTTTGTAACGATATGTTTAACTGTATAGTGTCCAAAAAGTATATCGTTACAGATCTTGTTTAGAAGTTAAAAGAATTTAAAGATGAAGTAGAATTTACTGACTTTTGAAGAGCTGAAATCTTCGTGGCGGCTGGTTGGTTTTCGGTGATCGAGGTGTCCCCTGGTAGCGCTCGTCTGCGCTCACGTCGTGCTGGTGTCAGAAAAGCTCCAGGTCCTCTGGATCCTGGAACACGTATACACGTGTATTGGTGGTTTTTGGTATAACTCGGCGAGTTCAACCAGGAAAAATCCGGGACTCAGCCAAGTTATAGTGTCCTCCAAGGGGCGTCGACGTGTAGTATAAAAAATGTAGGTCGTCGCTGATAATCGTGAAGCGTATTTAGTTAAAACTTTTTCGGGAAGCGAAAAATCGGGTTTTTCACTGTCAATCAGTGAAGGTTAGGTTAGGTTAGGTTAGGTTAGGTTAGGTTAGGTTAGGTTATGATGGGGTGCGTGCTAGTTGACCTCCTCGTGGTGCATCCTGGGCATCGGTGTGCGACTTCTCATTGTGGGATCTCGCTGCCGATGGCGAATAACTAGCTAAAGCTTTTCTTTTGTGGCCCTTCCCAAAAGGGGAGGTTCGCAAAAGAAAAGTAGGGGTGGGACTCGGCCGGCGTCCTGGACAGTCCGGGCAGCGGCGGCTCGAGTGGGGATTGGGCAGCCGTTAGTGGTTGCGGGAGTGGTGCGGGCTCTGAGCTTGCAGTGTTGGGGAAAATTACTTAACCGGAGTCTTGGATAGTCTGGGTAACGGCGGTTGAGTTAAGGTGGTCGTGATAGGCTGCGGAGTTTGGTCGGCGTCTTGGCCATATGCCAAGTAGCGGTGATGCAAGCTGGAGGTGACTCGGTCGGCGCCCTGGACAGTCCGGGAAGCGGCGGCGCGAGTCGGAGAAAAACACCTAATACCACGGTCTTTTTCGCTCGCCTAGGGTACGAATGGCTGGGGGGATCCCAGTCGCGAGAGCGAAACGGGGGACCTCACCTCCGTAAACAAAGGAAAACAAGATGAAAATGGCGCATTTTAAAAACACTACCCCAGGGGGGTACCGGCTCCAAGAGTCCGGAGAATCCCCCAGTGCTTCTGCACTCTGCCCCTCGTATTCTGGGGGGGGCAAAAATCGCCACGACGAATTAGATGGGAGATTTAGTAATGAAGGAAGGGAGGCGCGATGCGCGCAAGAGTTGAAAATGACCGACGAAGACCTCATCCTGAAATCCAAATTGGTCGATCTGTCTGACTCAGATTCAGACATGAGTTGTCGGACGGTGACATCCCAGGATTCTGGGTCTTCACCGACCAGATTCCTTGAAAGGAAACGACAGAGAAGTGATGGAGACATCCCGGACGAGACAATGCCATCACCAAAGGTGGCTCTTTCCCAGCGCGGACGTGGACGTCCGCCTACTACTGGGAAGTATGTGGGGTTGGCGAAGGCCAAGGAGGCTCTAAACAGAGCAAAAGAAGAAGAGTTGCGGCTTCAGGCGGAGGAAGAGATGGCTGAAGAACTGCGACAGAAGAAGGTGACGAGAGCTGCCTTCTTTAAGAAGGTGTCAGAGAACTCTCCGATTGAGGGCCGCGACGTAGCCCAAATCGAAAGGATGATCTTGGACTCCGTGGACACGGTGACGAAGGTGGCCACGAAGTCCAAGAACCTTAAGGGGACATACGTGCGTGCCCTCAAGGAATCCGCGCAGGTCATTGCTGCTTCTTTCAAGGAGTTGAGGAGCCGCACGATGCCTGAGGAGGTCGCTATGTTGGTTGCGGCCAACGAAAAACTAACGACGGAGCTCAAAGAGCTTCGTCGAGAGATGGAAGAGTTGCGGGCCAGTCAGGCACGGCCGCATCCGGTCCCGGTTGCAGCCCCGCCTCCAGCTCCTGATATAGAGGATGTGATGCGAAAAGTCATGGTCGAGGTGGGCACCATGATTTCTGCCCGCTTCGAGGGTATTGAGGAGCGGCTCTTACCGGAGAAGCGCTTGAGGCCTCCTCTAGCCGCTGACCGCAAGCAAGCTGCAAAAACACCAGCTCAAGGCTCTATAGAGGTCATTCCTAGCGTCCCTCTTGTACGTGCTTCCCATGCCCCGGAACCAAAGGGGGGCAAAAAGCCCAAAGGGAAGAAGGGGAAAATCGAGAAGGAAGAAGTCGTCTCTGCCAGTCTCGTTGAACCGCCTGCTCGTCCACCTGTTCCCTTACCGGAACAGTGGACCGTGGTGACTGGACGTGGTTCCAGAAAAGGCAAGACTGCCCCAAGATCCAAGGAAGCGAGATCTGCCGCACCTGTGCGGACCCAGCCTCTGAAGCCGACACCGCCGAACACTAAGGCGAAATTGGCAAAATTGCGTCCTCCACGCACTGCTGCCGTTATACTCACGCTGCAGCCCGGGGCCACGGAGAAAGGCATCACCTATGCCAAAGTGCTGACGGAAGCCAAGGAGCAAATAGATCTTGGGGCCCTTGGAGTGCCGCCCATCAAAATGCGAACAGCGGCTACAGGAGCGCGAATCATTGAGGTTCCGGGCGCCGAAAAGGCGGAGAAAGCAGACTCCTTGGCTGAAAAGCTTAAAGAGATCTTTAAGGGACGGGAAGACATTCGAGTCTATAGGCCGGTTACAACCACCGACCTACGGGTGAGCGGCCTTGACGACTCGATCGAGTCCAAGGACTTGGTTGAAGCTCTCTCCAAGGCTGGAGGCTGCCCAGCGCAGGCAATCACTGTCGGCGAATTGAGGAAGGGCCCGGCAGGTATGGGAACCGCATTCGTACGGTGCCCTATGACTGCCGCAAAAAAGATTGTGGCAAATAGCAGAAGACTGCAGGTGGGTTGGGTAGCCGCGCAGGTCCGAATCCTGGACGCGAGGCCGCGCCGATGCTACAGATGTCTTGCACTGGGCCACGTGAGAGCCCAATGCAAGTCAGAGGTTGACCGCAGCGACGAATGTCATCGCTGTGGTGAGAAAGGCCACAAGGCCAGCGCGTGTTCTGCCGCTCCGCACTGCACCTTATGTGCAGCTGCGGGAAAACCGGCAGCACACCTCTCCGGGGGCAAGGCATGCGCCAAGCCCCCGTCAAAACGAGAACAGCGACGAAAAGCGACTGCGACTGAGGCCAAGGCCAAGTCACAGCCGACTGGCCCAGTAACTGAGCAGGCGGTTCACATGGAGCAAGGTTAGTATGGCCCTAGCCTTCCTCCAAACAAACATCAACCACTCCGCCCGGGCTCAGGATCTTTTTCTACAGAGCCTGGCGGAGCGGTTGATACAAGTTGCGGTGGTTGCAGAACCATACGTCGTTCCATCCAGGAGCGACTGGGTCGGGGACGTCGACGGATTGGTGGCTATTACCACCCAGTCGCCAGCCCGTTCACCCACGCTCGACAGAGTGGTCAGAGGAAGGGGATATGTCGCAGCTCAGGTCGGCGAGGTGGTTGTAGTGGGGACTTATTTCTCCCCGAACAGGGCCCTTACTGAATTCGAAAGTTTTCTTGACGAGGTGGGGACCCTGGTCGGCCAAAATCGCCCTCGATCTATCATTGTTCTTGGAGATCTCAACGCCAAATCTTCGGCGTGGGGGTCTCCGATAACCAACGCGAGAGGAAGAGCTGTAGAAGTGTGGTTGGTGGAGACGGGCTTATGCGTCCTCAACCGCGGCTCAACGGACACGTGTGTGCGGCGATGGGGAGGGTCGGTGGTCGACGTAACCTTTGCCACGCCCGATATTGCGCGGCGTGTCCAGGACTGGGAGGTGTTGGTGGACGAGGAAACTCTCTCCGATCACCGATACATTCGGTTTAGCGTTTCTTCGTCTTCTGCGGGCGTGGATAGGCGGACGGCGCCCACGGTCGGTCCTCGATGGGCACTAAATCGTCTGGACGTGGAGCTGTTGCAAGAGGCAGCAATTGTACAGGCGTGGAACGCCCCTCCCTCTCAGCCGCTAGACTTGGATGGTGAGGCTGACGGTCTTTGCCGGGCCATGTCACACGTCTGTGACGCTGCCATGCCCCGCGCGAGAGCTCCTACGGCGAAACGCCAGGTATACTGGTGGACGGAGGAGATCGCGGAACTCCGCCGGCGTTGTATCGCGAAGCGCCGCCGCTATCAACGTTACCGGAGAAGGAGGCGACGGGAGACAGAACAGGCGGAGGCTCTCTACGCCGCCTATAGAGAGGCATCAAAGGCCCTTCGCGTGGCGATTAGTGACGCTAAAGCGGAGGCTTGGAAGCAGCTTCTAGCGACCCTGGAGTTTGATCCGTGGGGGCGGCCATACAGGCTGGCGAGGCAGAAGCTACGCCCCTGGGCTCCCCCAGTCACCAGTACGCTGCAGCCGTTGGTCCTCCGAAGGGTGGTTGAGGGACTGTTCCCCAGTAGCCCTGGGACTGAGTTCATCCCACCCGCCGCGACGGCGCCGCATAATCGCGTCGAGGAAGAGGATTCTTCTCCTCCCGAAATCTCTGAGGGAGAGCTAGGAGCGGCTGTGCTTCGAATGAAGGCCAAAATCACAGCGCCGGGACCGGACGGCATTCCTGGTCGCGCGTGGGCCCTTGCACTTGACGCCCTGGAGCCCCGGCTAAGGGATCTCTTCGACCGCTGCTTACGGGAGGGGAGATTCCCGAGGCGTTGGAAGGAGGGCAAGCTTGTCCTGTTGAGGAAGGAAGGTCGCCCGGCAGACGAACCGTCGGGGTATCGACCAATTGTGCTGCTTGACGAGGCTGGTAAGCTTTTGGAACGGGTCGTCGCTGCCCGCCTCGTCAAACATTTGGAGAGAGAGGGTCCGGATTTGGCCGATACTCAATACGGGTTCCGCAGAGGTCGCTCCACACTGGATGCGATATCTCGCGTCCGCAACCTCTCTGAGGAAGCGTGCAACAGTGGAGGCGTTTTGTTGGCGGTGTCATTAGACATCTCCAACGCCTTTAACTCCCTCCCCTGGAGCACAATTGTGGCGGCAATGGGGTATCACAACGTGCCCCAATATCTCCAACGCCTTGTCGGGGACTATCTCTCTGACAGAGAGGTAGTCTATCCGACGACAGCGGGAGAGGGTCGGAGCCCAATGACGCGCGGCGTTCCCCAGGGGTCAGCCTTAGGACCCCTGCTGTGGAACGTGGGTTATGACTGGGTCCTTCGGGGCGCTAACCTTCGTGGCGTCGACGTCGTTTGTTACGCTGACGACACGCTGGTTACCGCCCGGGGAAAGACTTACAGGGATGCGTCGGTCTTGGCCACGGCAGGAGTGGCAGCGGTGGTTGCCAGGATTCGACGGTTGGGCCTGGAGGTGGCGCTACACAAATCTGAGGCCATTTGTTTTCATGGACCTCGAGGTGCGCCGCCTGCAGGATCCAACATTGTTGTGGGTGGAACCTCCATTGCTGTCAAGCCCACGCTGAAATATCTCGGTATCCTGCTTGACAGCAGATGGAGGTTCGGGGAGCATCTTCGGCAACTTACTCCCAAGTTGATGGGTACTGCGGCCGCGCTAAGCCGCCTCCTCCCTAACCTCGGAGGTGGAGATGGGATCTGCCGCCGCCTTTACATGGCAGTGGTGCGCTCGATGGCCTTATATGGCGCTCCCATATGGTCGGGGTCCCTGGACTCCCGGGAGACCGCCCTTCTCCATAGGGCTCAGAGGGTTATGGCCGTGAGGGTATGCAGAGGGTACCGCACGCTCTCACACGAGGTGGCCTGTGTTTTGGCTGGTTCCCTTCCATGGGTTCTGGAGGCCGAGGTTCTGTCTTCGGTCTTCTGGCGCAGATCACGGGCCCGCGAACTGGACTTACGTCCGGCGCCGCAGGAGGTGGTTCGGTGGCGAAGAGCTGCACGTAGGGCGGCTATGACTTCATGGGCAGAGCAGCTTCTAGCGGGGCCCGCACAGAGAGGCGCCGGAGCTCGCCGGTTTCTGGAGGCGGTTCGGCCCATACTTGGAAAATGGGTTCGGCAGAGACATGGGGCATTGACCTTCCGTCTCACACAGGTTCTCTCAGGGCACGGTTGCTTCGGGAGGTACCTGTGTAACGTGGCGCGAAGAGAAGCCACCCCGGTGTGCCACCAGTGCGGCTGCGCGGAAGAAACCGCGCAGCACGTGCTCGAAGCATGTCCTGGGGCTGAGGAATCGCGAACATCCCTGATCGCGGTCGTGGGGACAGACCTCTCCTTGCCGGCCGTCTTAGCAAAGATGGTCGATGACAAGAGGTCATGGGAGGCGATGGTCTCCTTCTGCGAAGAAGTGATTTTGCAGAGGGAGACCGAAGAGCGAGAGAGAGAGATTGATCCTCTCTCGCTTCCAATTCGGAGAGCGCGGACACGGAGGCGGGCTGATTTAGCCCGCACGCCGTCTCCGCTTGGAGGGCCTGGGGCGTCGGACGCGGGGGCATCCGACGCGTCACATCAGGGATAAGGCCCTCCCGAGTCGTCGATGCACTGTGTGTCCCGGTGCATCGTCCGAGCCGAATGGGGGGGAGTTCTGCTCTCCTCCCGAGGTGGGTCCGTCTGGAGACGGGCATCGGCATTGACGGAGTTCGTTGAGAGTGCGAAAGTGGCCCAGCGACTCTGTTCTTGTTGTTGCCGAGGGACATCGTGTGGTTTTAGTCGGTAGGGGCACGCAACTCTTGCGTGCCGAGCCCGACACACCCTGCGCGCCTTCCCCCCCTGGCGCGCGGGACGGTACGTAAAGGTATTTCCACACGTTAAAAAAAAAAAAAAAAAAAAAGGTTAGGTTATGATCGAGAAGGGCTTGAGTCTGAGTCGGATTCAAGCGTGATGTCGATAGCGTCAGCAAAATCGGTGGCGTCGGTCGGTTCGACGATATCGCTTAAATCGCTAGCG
This sequence comes from Lomographa bimaculata, assembly GCA_948107665.1. Classification (NCBI taxonomy): domain Eukaryota; kingdom Metazoa; phylum Arthropoda; class Insecta; order Lepidoptera; family Geometridae; genus Lomographa; species Lomographa bimaculata. The sequence goes on along the minus strand of OX403588.1, from coordinate 66,004 downwards.
TCGGGACGATCGATGGTATCGGTCAAGTCTGCGCCTTCAGAGCGGTCAGGCCGCTTATGGAGAGAAAAGGGTGAGAAACGGCCTCACCAGGATGAATCGATGTCCTCTAGCGACGGAGATTCGGCAGCCGCGGCATTTAAAAAACCCTCTCTTGCAGAGGGTGTAGGTGCTGTAGATAAATGCCGAAAGAGAGAGTTCTTGGCTAAGAAAAGAGAGGAAGACTGCTTGAAGACAGTGAAGCTGTTGGAAGAGCGGGCTCTCGAAGCCAGAACAAGCCGGGAGGCCTTAGGCCTCGATGTAAAAGGGGATGAAAATGACACCCTTACAGCTGAAGCGCTGAGCAAGCGAGCCTTGGATGATGTCGCCCTTATCTTTGAAGTGGCGGCAAAGTCCAAGAACCTCAAGGGGACCTTTGTCCGAACCTTGAAGGATTCGGCAAACTCGATCAAGGCCGTAGTCGAGGTTCTAGCCAAGAGAAACACGACCGAAGAGACAGCCAAGCTTCAGGCAGCCAACGCTCGCTTGCAAAGCGAAATGTCTGAAATGAGGAGGGAGATGTCGGAACTTCGACAGGAAGTGGCTAGAGCCACACAAGACAAGGGTCCAACTTCTCCACAGCGATCGTCGCTTCAGAGCATGGATGTGTCAAAACCTCTATCCTCTGAAAACGATGACAGGCTGGAGGAGATCACGCGCTCGGTGATGCTGCAAGTTGGCAGCATGGTGAACGCAAGGTTAGAGGCGTTTGGGGCGCGTCTACCCCCAGAAAAACGCCTGCGTCCACCACTTGCAGCTGATAAGCGGCTAGGGCCTGCAGCGGTCGATCTCCCTAAGGCTCAGGCTGAGAAGAGTCTAAATTCTGCCAAGGCAAAGGGTGTTCCTAAGCTCAAACTTCAGAAAGGACAAAAAGGTGTTAAAGCAGCTACCCCTCCTCAAAAGATGGCCCCTCGTCCTCTCCCGCCGGCCCCCAAGTCTATGGACCTGGCCTGGTCGACGGTGACGAAAAAGGGAAAGGTGCAGTCGGCGGTGGCATCCCAGCCCCCTCCCCCAATCTTGGCGTCCAAGAAGCCCAAAGGCCAGCCGGTCTCAGTTAGGTTGCGCCCGCCTCGGTCCGCGGCTGTAGTAATTAAGCTGCAGCCGGGAGCCGTGGAGAAGGGTGTAACTTACTCCAAGGTGCTCCAGGACGCCAGAAAAAAGGTGGACATCGCTAGTTGCGGAATCAACGGCCTTCGATTCCGCACAGCGGCTACTGGTGCCAGTATCCTGGAAATTCCAGGTGCGGCTAGCGACGAAAAGGCAGACGCCTTTGCTCAAAAGCTTCGCGAGGTGCTGGACGTGGAGATCGCAACGGTTTCTCGACCCACGAAGTGCACGGAGCTAAGGGTTTCGGGCCTTGACGACTCTGTTTCTGTGGAGGAAGTCGTCGCTGCGGTCGCCCAGCGGGGTGGTTGCTCGGTGGAATCCGTGAAAGCAGGGGAGTTGCGACGTGATTCCCGAGGATCTACTACCGTTTGGATACGGTGTCCAGTAGTCGCCGCGAAAAAGATTGGTGAGGGCGGACGCCTTCTGGTCGGTTGGGTTTCTGCGCAGGTCAAACTGCTGCAGCCTAGACCGATGCGGTGCTTCAGATGCATGCAAAGCGGGCATGTGCGAGCTCAGTGCACTGCAGAGGTCGACCGTAGCGAGGAATGTTACCGCTGCGGCCAGACCGGCCATAAGGCGGCCAAGTGTTCCGCGTCCGCGGTCAAGTGCTCACTCTGCTTGGCCGCGAAAAGACCGGCGGATCACAGGTTGGGCAGTAAATCTTGCAGTCCGCCCAAACCAAAAAGGGGGCTAAAAGCGGCCGCATCTACCGCCAAAGCCCCAGAAGCAACTTGCCACCTCCCTGAGCCCGAGGGAGGAGAGGAGGCGATGATCACTAATTGATTTAATTATGGCTCATCGTTTTCTCCAGGCGAACGTCAACCATTCTGCCGGCGCGCAGGACTTGCTCCTGCAAACCATGGCAGAGTGGTTGATTGAGGTTGTGGTGGTCGCCGAGCCGTACTGTGTCCCGCCCCATGATAAATGGGTAGGTGACGTCGGTGGCTCGGTGGCCATCATTTCGTCTGTTGCTTCTGGGGTTCCGCCTCTCGTAATTATTGCGAGGGGCCAGGGATACGCTGCGGTGCAGTGGAGAGAGACTGTTCTCATCGGGGTGTACTTCTCTCCGAATAGTAGCCTCGCCGAGTTCGAATCGTTCCTGGGCAGGGTAGGGGCCCTTATTGGGCAGACTCTACCCCGTCCGGCGCTCGTCGTGGGTGACTTCAATGCCAAGTCTTTGGCGTGGGGTTGCCCTACGACTGATGCACGTGGTGAGGCTCTCGAGGAGTGGGCGACGATGACCGGCCTTCTGGTATTGAACCGGGGGTCGGTTAATACGTGCGTACGGCATAACGGGGGGTCCATTGTGGACCTTTCGTTTGCTTCCCCTGCCGTTGCGCGTCTCGTCCAGGGTTGGCGAGTAGTGGAGGAGGTTGAGACGTTATCCGATCATCTTTATGTTCGATTTGACGTTTCCCCCTCTACGGCTGACCCGGATGTTCGTCGCCCTTGCAGGTACCCCCGATGGGTGTTAAGGACAATGGACAGTGAAGCGCTCTTATGTGCTTCGATTGTCCAATCCTGGCAGTCCCCTCCGGACGCGCCTGTGGAGGTCGAAGAGGAGGCCGAATGGTTCCGGGACGCCATGTCGCATATTTGCGATGCTGGCATGTCTCGAGCCAAAAACCGACCTCCCAAGCGCGAAGTGTACTGGTGGTCCCAAGCCATCGCAGATCAGCGCGCCGACTGCGTATGGGCACGACGCCAGTACACAAGACACCGCCGACGTCGCCGCCGCAACGTCGAAGAAGATGGACCGCTGTATGAGACCTATCGGGCGAAAACTAGGGCTCTACGGCTGGCCATCAGCAACGCCAAGGCCGCTGCAAAGGCTGAGCTCTTGGAGACTCTCAGTCACGACCCGTGGGGTCGGCCCTATAAGCTGGTTCGGGGGAAGATCCGGCCATGGGCTCCACCGCTGACCGAGAGTCTCGCACCTCAATTGCTGGACGGCGTGGTCTCAGCTCTGTTTCCGAACGGAACGGACCACATGCCTCCAGCAATGGCACCGTCGCAAGTGACGGAGGTGGAGGAGGATGCCGAGGTGCCACCTGTGTCGCAGGGAGAGCTTGGCGCAGCTGTGTTGAGGCTGAAGGCCAAAAACAAGGCTCCAGGACCGGATGGGATTCCCGGTCGAGCCTGGGTCTTGGCGTTGGAGGCGCTAGGGGACCGTTTCCGCGGGCTATTGGATGCCTGTTTGGAGTCGGGACGGTTCCCCTCACTGTGGAAGACGGGCAGGCTAGTCTTGCTGAGGAAGGACGGGCGACCGGCGGATTCTCCTTCCGCCTACCGCCCAATAGTGATGCTGAATGAGGCGGACAAACTGTTCGAGCGTATTATCGCAGCTCGCCTCAATAAGCATCTGGGCGGGGCGGGTCCGAATCTGTCTGGTCACCAATTCGGCTTCCGAGAGGGCCGGTCTACGATCGACGCCATCAGGCGCGTCAAGGCGTACTCGGAGGAGGCGGTGGCTCAGGGAGGGGTTGTGCTCGCTGTGTCATTGGACATAGCGAACGCTTTCAACTCCATGCCTTGGGCCTGTATTAGGGAGGCGTTGTGTTTTCATAGCGTTCCTCCCTACCTCCGCCGGATTGTCGGAGCCTACCTCTCGGAGAGGTACATCTCGTACCCCGTGAGGGATGGCAGTACTCGCAAGACGGCAATGTCGTGCGGTGTGCCACAGGGATCGGTCCTCGGTCCGCTCCTGTGGAACATCGGGTACGACTGGGTTTTGAGAGGACATCTCGATCCGGGCGCCGGCGTGACATGCTATGCAGATGACACGCTCGTGATGGCCCGGGGAGAGACATTCGTGGAGGCTGCCCGTCTAGCCACAGTGACAGTAGCGTCGGTCGTCGACAGGATTGGCGCGCTGGGACTCCGCGTGGCACTCGGCAAGTCGGAGGCTGTGTGTTTCCACGGTCCGAGACGAGCCCCGCCGCGGGGGTCCCATATCGTGGTCGGCGACACACGCATCGAGGTCGGGTCCGAGATGAAATATCTCGGCCTCGTCCTTGATGCAAGGTGGAACTTTCAGGCACACTTCAGGCGCATGGCCCCTCGACTGTTAAGTGCGGCGACCGCTTTAAAACGGCTGCTGCCCAACCTCGGGGGGCCTAAGGCTAGTAGCCGCCGCTTGTATCTCGGAGTGGTGCGGTCAATGGCGATGTACGGCGCTCCCATTTGGGAGGAAGCTCTGACGGAGAAATCCATCGCCCTCTTGAGGAGATCTCAAAGGGTATGGAGCTCCGCCTCCGAGGTGAGCGCCTAGCGCCTAGGGAGGTCGAAGTGTGGAAGTTCCACGCCCGACAGTCCATGCTGGGGAAATGGAGGGAGCGGCTGGCTCAGCCACGAGCCGGCAGCTGGACTGTGGAGGTGATCCGCCCGGTCCTGGAAGACTGGGTGGACAGGGCACACGGGTCGCTTACCTTCCGACTAGTGCAGGTGCTTTCAGGGCATGGTTGCTTTGGCAAGTACCTGTGCAGAATAGCCGGAAGGGAACCGACGACCGAGTGCCACCATTGTGACTGCGGGGAGGACACTGCGCAGCACACGCTGGAAATATACCCGGCTTGGGCCCAGCAGCGCAGTGAACTCACCGCAGCAGTGGGGGACGACGGTTCGCTTTCGGGCTTGGTGAAAGCCATGCTGGAGAGCGAGACGTCGTGGGACGCGGGCATCGCCTTCTGTGAGGAGGTGATGACGCTGAAGGAGGTGGCGGAAAGGGAGCGGGAGATCGCATCAAACCTTCCGATCCGCCAACGGAGAGCAGGGCGGCGGAGGAGACTCTACGCCCTCCTTCACCCCCCATAACCGAGGTCTGACGGCGGTCTCAGGGGACACCGCCGTCACCAGACAGGCCTCGCGAGGTGGTGCGCGCAGTGTTCCCGCGCGCCTCTCATGGAGATAGAGGCGAAGAACTCCAACTTCGCCTCCAAACGGGATTGGGGCCCTGAGAAGGGCCAACGCCGCCAGGGCTGTGCAAGCGAGTTCGAAAGTGTTCCCTCGGCCCTGGCAACAATGGCGTCCCATGGAGCATCGTGTGGTTTTAGTCGGTAGGGGCACCGGCTGCTGTGGGAGTAGTTGGTGTCGAGCCCGACACACCCCGTCGTGTCTCCCCTGGCGCGGCGGGACGGTACGTAAAATGTATTTCCACACGTAAAAAAAAAAAAAAAAAAAAAAAAAGGTTAGGTTAGGTTAGGTTAGGTTAGGTTGGGGTGCCAGTCCAGAATACCTCCTCGTGAACCGGTTGCTACTGGTTCTTTCTGGATACGTTCGGGGGAAAAAGTAGCAATACGTGTCGGTGCACCCTGGGTAACTGTCAACAACTTCTCCACGTGGGATCTTATTGACAGTTAGCGAAAGGTCTGGAACGGTGGCTTGCTCTTCGTGTCCCTTTGATATGTAGCAAAGGGCACGGATGAGCAGGTAAGGGCGGGCTCTGAGATGAGCACCGCGGTGGGTCTGGCGGTTGCCAGATTGCAGGGTGAACATTTTCGGTTAATAATTTCTCCTTGTGGGATATTATTAGTCGAGAGCTAGTAGCCTTGCGGGGGAGGGAGTTGAAGGCCTTGAGTTGATAACTTCTCTTTATGGGATTTTATTGGCTTAGGGCTAGAGCCTCAAGAGGGGGAGGGCTTCTTTGCGAGGCCGCCTAGAAGCCCTGGGGGTGGGACCTCGGGTGGAAGCGAGAAGTAATTCTCGCTTGCATTTGAGTGTCGGTGTGTTGTGGAGGGTCCTGTTCGCCAGCAAAGGTGATGCTTTTGCTGGCGAATGGGATGGATTGTGTCGGTCCGCTGCTGGAGACCTCGGGTGCAGAGGGTTTCAAAACTTCTCTGCATTTGAGTGTCGGAGTGTGAGAAGGAGCCTCATTCAACAGCATATCAACCATTATTGCTGTTGAATGAGTCGGAGTGTTAACTGCCAGGTCCCATTCTGTGAGCCCAGTTTTGGTCCGGAAGGGGACCGCCGAGTGGGACATTTTCCCACTCGGCCGGCGGGTACCGGTACGCGACCTTGAGACCTCCCCGGGACACCCCTGAACAAGGTTCAGGTGTAGCCCGGCTCATGTGTTGCGTGCTGTGGAGGGGTCTCGTTGGGCAGCGTAGGGCCTCACAGACTACGCTGTCAAACGAGATGATAAGGCGAGCCGAGGTTCCCTTCTGAGAGCCCCGTTGTGGTCCTTAAGGGAACCGCCGAGTGGATTCCACCGCCACTCGGACGGCGTCGGAGAGGTATCCCGTTTCACGGCGGGGTACACCTCTGATCCGAGAGTCGGCAACCGAAAGGGAAGCGTAAGATCTCCGCCCTTTCGTTTCTTTTTCGGTTCCCAGAGGCCTGGGTGGCGGGTGCAGGGGAGCCCATCGCCCAGACGCTTTGAGGTGGCGCGCGCGGTGCTTCCGCGCGCCGCTTCATTTGGTGTGGAACGAAGGTAGTTAATCTGCCTTTGTTCTTAACCGAGGTGGGGTCCGAAAGGACCGGCGCCTGCTGGGTACTGTGGGCGAGTGCGAAAGTGTTCCCGCGGTCCCAGCAGAGGCGAGAGGAGCATCGTGAGGGTTTAGTCGGTAGGGGTTACTTGCTGCTATGGGAGTAGTTGGTGCCGAGCCCGACACACCTCGTGCGCCTCCCTGTGGGCGTGCGGGCAGTGGGTATGTAAATGTATTCCCTCACGTTAAAAAAAAAAAAAAAAAAGGTTAGGTTAGGTTAGGTTAGGTTGGGGTGCGTGTCAGTTAACCTCCTCGTGGTGCACTCTGGGCATCGGTGTGCGACTTCTCATTGTGAGTTCTCGCCGCCGATGGCGAATAACTGCCCAGCCTTCTCTTTTGCGTCCCTTCCCCTTATTGTAAGGGGGGGGGAAGCAAAAGGAAGGTAGTTGGGGAAAGCTTCTCCGCGTCCCTATGATTAGCATAGGGCGCAATGGACGAAGCGGGCAAAGTGGGGGATCACTGTGCCGGGGGGATCGGGCCTGGGCAGTATGACTGCTCAGGCGAGGCGCGGCCGGCGTCCTGGAGATTCCGGGTAGCGGCGGCGCGCGTCGAGGCGGCCTTGATTGGCCGCGGGGCCTGGTCGGCGTCTTGGCCGTATGCCGAGTAGCGACGACGCAGGTCGGAGATGGAGACCCAGTCGGCGCCCTGGATAGTCCGGGTAGCGGTGATGTGGGTTTGAGGTGGTTTGGCGCGTGGTATGAGCTGGGGCAAAGGTCGCTGCATGACATTGTGTCAGGTAGTGATGCGGCCTCGGCTCAGACTACGCGTATGGTCTTAAAGCCTTGGGAAGGTTTTGTCGGGGTGGGTGCACCCACAAGGTTTTTCTTTGTGGGTGTTCCCGCCACGTTCTAGATCCCTAATCCTAAGGTTAGCGCTCGCCGAGAGGATGAATGGCTGGGGGGACCCCAGTCGCTAGAGCGCACCCCGGGGGACCACACCCCCTTACAGAAAAGGACAAAAATGAAAATGGCATCTTCCGAAAAAGATACCCCAGGAGGGTACCGGCCCCGTTGTGGCTCCGGGAAATCCCTCGGTGCTGTTTCTGGAGCGCATGACGCTCCAGAGACAGCATCCCGCCCCTCGTATTCTGGGGGGGGCAAGAAATGCCAGAAGTTAGATAGGGAGGATGATAGAGAAAGGGAGATTGGAAGAAGAGGTGGAGAAATGGAGAGGGCGTCCGACTCGGATGCGAGTTTGAGGACCGTGGGGTCGGCAAAGTCGCTGGACCGTGACAGTTTACTGTCGAAGAGGGACAGGGAGAAGGAGAAAGGCACGAAGAGGAGGCGGAAAGAAGTGTCTACTCCTTCTTCTAGTGAGAGCGAAGCTTCTGGAGGATTTAAGTCACCCATTCTGTCTGACTTGAATCGTCCAAGCAGCTCGCGGAGGAGTGAATTCCTCAAGCAGCAAAAGGAAGAGGTGGATTGTTTGCTTGAGGAGCGTGCTGAAAAAACGTCTTCGAGCAGGGCCGCACTGAGATTGCAGCTTGCGGGAGACGACGAGCTCAAAACAGCTGAAGCTCTTAACCGCATCGTCATGAATGACGTTGCGATGGTTTGTGAGGTGGCGACAAAGTCGAGGAACCTCAAGGGCACGCTTCAGCGTGCCCTTAAGGACTCGGCTATGTCTATAGCAGCCGTGGTAGAAGTGCTCTTGAAAAAGAACACCGCTGACGCAAACGCCAAACTGCTGGCGGACAATGTCCGTCTGCGGAGCGAAATTGCGTCAGTGAAGCAGGAAATGGCGGAGCTTCGTAAGGAGATGGCGAAGGTGTCGAAGGCCAGTGCTTCGACGTCCCAGCAACAACCGTCTCCTGCGAGAATGGAGACTTCGCGGCCTCTGTCCTCACAGGGAGACGAACGGCTGGAGGAGCTGTCGCGTTCAATCATGTTGCAAGTCGGCAACATGATGAATGCACGGCTCGAAGCATTGGCGGAGCGGCTTCCTCCTGAGAAGCGCCTGCGCCCTCCGCTTGCGGCCGATAGGAAGAACGCTGCAGCCGCAGCGAGTATTCAAAATCCGCGAGCGGTGGTCGAAGCAAGGCAGCCTCAGCCTGCGAAACCCACGGCGGCCCGGAAGCCCACAAAAGGGAAAACGGGGCAGAAAGAAGCTGCTGTAAAAGTAGCTTCTAAAAAGGCGGCACCCCGCCCTTTGCCACCGGCGCCCGAGTCAATGGACTTGGCGTGGTCGACGGTGGCAAAGCGGGGGAAAAAGACGGCGGCGACTTCCCAGTCGAACGCCACAGCGGCGAACGCAAAGCCCAAGAGCCAGCCGGCTCCGGTGAAGTTGCGCCCGCCTCGGTCGTCGGCTGTAGTGATCAAACTGCAGCCGGCTGCCGTGGAGAAGGGTGCGACGTACGCCAGGGTGATGCAAGACGCCCGCAATAAGGTAGATCTCGCCAGTTGCGGAATCAGCGGCCTCCGATTCCGCAAGGCGGCAACCGGTGCGTACATCCTGGAAGTTCCAGGTGTAGCTAGTGGCGAAAAGGCGGACTCATTGGCCCAAAAACTGAGGGACACGCTAGGCGAGGATCTCGCGACCGTGTCCAGGCCGATGAAGCGCGCGGATCTGAGGGTCTCCGGACTCGACGACTCCGTCTCCGCTGAAGAGGTGGTGGCTGCTGTTGTACGGCGCGGAGGGTGCACGAGGGAATCGGTGACGCACGGTGAGATGCGGCGTGATTCCCAGGGCACCTGCTCCCTATTCGTGCGCTGTCCAGTGGTCGCTGCCAAGCGACTGGGAAATGGCGAGCGGCTTTTGGTTGGTTGGATTTCGGCACAAGTGAAGGTGCTGGAATCCAGGCCGAGGCGGTGCTTCCGGTGCCTGCAGACTGGGCACGTCCGTGCTCAGTGCACCGCGGAGGTAGACCGTAGCGATGAGTGCTATCGCTGCGGTCAGACCGGCCACATAGCGGCCAAGTGTTGCGCGTCTGCGGCTCTGTGCTCCCTGTGCACAGCCGCGAACAGACCAGCGCAGCACAGGTTGGGCAGCAAGTCGTGCTGCCCACCCAAACCTAAACGGGGGCCGAAGGCTGCTGCGCCAGCCGCCAAAGCCCCAGCAGCTACCAGCCGCCTCCCTGAGCCCGAGGGAGGAGAGGAGGCGATGATCTGTAATTAGGTTAATTATGGCTTATCGCTTTCTCCAGGCGAACGTCAAACATTCCGCCGGTGCGCAGGACCTGTTCCTGCAAACCATGGCGGAGTGGTCGATCGAGGTCGCGGTGGTCGCCGAACCATACTGCGTTCCTTCCCACGGTAAGTGGGTGGGTGACGTGGATGATTTGGTGGCCATCGTTTCTTCCGGTTCTGCTGGGGCTCCGCCCCTCTCGGTTATAGCGAGAGGGCAAGGATACGCTGCGGTGCAATGGAGGGAGACTGTTCTCATCGGGGTGTACTTCTCGCCGAACAGAAGCCTCGCCGAGTTCGAGGCGTTCCTCGGAAGGGTAGGGGCCCTCATTGGGCAGACTCTACCCCGTCCGGCGCTCGTCGTGGGTGATTTCAATGCCAAATCTTTGGCTTGGGGTTGTCCTGCGACTGATGCGCGCGGTGAGGCTCTCAAGGAGTGGGCAACGATGACCGGTCTTCTGGTATTGAACCGGGGATCGGTCAAAACGTGCGTACGGCAAAGCGGGGGGTCTATTGTAGACCTCTCGTTTGCTTCCCCCGCCGTCGCACGTCTCGTCCAGGGTTGGCGAGTCGCAGAGGAGGTTGAGACGTTATCCGACCATTTATATGTTCGATTCGACGTTTCCCCCTCTGCGGCCGACCCGGTCGTTCGTCGCCCTAGCGGGTACCCCCGATGGGTGTTAAGGACGTTAGACAGAGAGGCGCTAGAGATAGCGTCAATCGTCTACGCCTGGCAGTCCCCTCCGGACGCGCCAATGGAGGTCGATGAGGAGGCCGAATGGTTCCGGGACGCCATGTCGCGTATTTGCGATGCTGGCATGTCTCGAGCCAAAAACCGACCTCCAAAGCGCGAGGTGTACTGGTGGTCTCAGGCCATTGCAGATCAGCGCGCCGACTGCATTTGGGCTCGACGCCAGTATACAAGGCACCGCAGACGTCGCCGCCGCAACGTCGAAGAAGATGGACCGCTGTATGAGACCTATCGGGCGAAAACTAGGGCTCTACGGCTGGCCATCAGCAACGCCAAGGCCGCTGCAAAGGCCGAGCTCTTGGAGACTCTGAGTCACGACCCGTGGGGTCGGCCCTATAAGCTGGTTCGGGGGAAGATCCGGCCATGGGCGCCACCGCTGACTGAGAGTCTCGCACCTCAATTGCTGGACGGCGTGGTCTCTGCTCTGTTTCCGAACGGAACGGACCACATGCCTCCAGCAATGGCACCGTCGCAAGCGACGGAGGAGGAGGAGGATGCCGAGGTGCCACCTGTGTCGCAGGGAGAGCTTGGCGCAGCTGTTTTGAGGCTGAGGGCCAAAAACAAGGCTCCAGGACCGGACGGGATTCCCGGTCGAGCCTGGGTCTTGGCGTTGGATGCGCTAGGGGACCGTTTCCGCGGGCTATTGGATGCCTGTTTGGAGTCGGGACGGTTCCCCTCACTGTGGAAGACGGGCAGGTTAGTCTTGCTGAGGAAGGACGGGCGACCAGCGGATTCTCCTTCCGCCTACCGCCCGATAGTGATGCTGAATGAGGCGGACAAACTGTTCGAGCGTATTATCGCAGCTCGCCTCAATAAGCATCTGGGCGGGGCGGGTCCGAATCTGTCTGGTCACCAATTCGGCTTCCGAGAGGGCCGGTCTACGATCGACGCCATCAGGCGCGTCAGGGCGTACTCGGACGAGGCGGTGGCCCAAGGCGGGGTGGTGCTCGCTGTGTCATTGGACATAGCGAACGCTTTCAACTCCATGCCTTGGGCCTGTATTAGGGAGGCGTTGTGTTTTCATAGCGTTCCTCCCTACCTCCGCCGGATTGTCGGAGCCTACCTCTCGGAGAGGTACATCTCGTACCCCGTGAGGGATGGCAGTACTCGCAAGACGGCAATGTCGTGCGGTGTGCCACAGGGATCGGTCCTCGGTCCGCTCCTGTGGAGCATCGGGTACGACTGGGTGCTGAGGGGAAATCTCGATCCGGGCGCCGGCGTGATCTGCTACGCAGACGACACGCTCGTGATGGCCCGGGGGGAGACTTTTGAGGTGGCTGCCCGTCTAGCCACAGTGACTGTAGCGTCGGTTGTCGACAGGATTGGTGCGCTGGGACTCCGCGTGGCGCTTGGCAAGTCGGAGGCTGTGTGTTTTCACGGTCCGAGACGAGCCCCGCCGCGGGGGTCCCATATCGTTGTCGGCGACACGCGCATCGAGGTCGGGGCCGAGATGAAATATCTCGGCCTCGTCCTCGATGCAAGGTGGAACTTCCAGGCGCACTTCAGGTGCATGGCCCCTCGACTGTTGAGTGCGGCGACTGCTTTGAAGCGGTTGCTGCCCAACCTCGGGGGGCCCAAGGCGAATAGCCGCCGCTTGTATCTCGGAGTGGTGCGGTCAATGGCGATGTACGGCGCTCCCATTTGGGAGGAAGCCCTGACGGAGAAATCCATCGCCCTCTTGAGGAGATCTCAAAGGGTGATGGCCGTCGGGGTGATCCGTGGCTACCGCACCATTTCGTTCGAAGCGGCGTGCGTGCTGGCGGGATCCCCTCCGTGGGATCTAGAGGCGGAGTACTATGCGTCGATGTACAATTGGCGTATGGAGCTCCGCCTCCGAGGCGAGCGCCCCGCGCCGAGGGAGGTGGAAGTGTGGAAGTTCCACGCCCGACAGTCCATGCTGGGGAAATGGAGGGAGCGGCTGGCTCAGCCACGAGCCGGCAGCTGGACTGTGGAGGCAGTCCGCCCGGTACTGGAAGACTGGGTGGACAGGGCACACGGGTCGCTTACCTTCCGACTAGTGCAGGTGCTTTCGGGCCACGGGTGTTTTGGCAAGTACCTGTGCAGAATAGCCGGAAGGGAACCGACGACCGAGTGCCACCATTGTGACTGCGGGGAAGACACGGCGCAGCACACGCTGGAAACATGCCCGGCTTGGGCCCAGCAGCGCTGTGAACTCACCGCAGTAGTGGGGGCCGACGTGTCGCTTCCGGCTCTGGTGAAAACCATGCTGGAAAGCGAGACGTCTTGGGATGCGGGCATCGCCTTCGTAGAGGAGGTGATGACGCTGAAGGAGGTGGCGGAAAGGGAGCGGGAGATCGTATCGAACCTCCCGATCCGCCAACGTAGAGCAGGGCGGCGGAGGAGACTCTACGCCCTCCTTCACCCCCCATAACCGAGGTCTGACGGCGGTCTCAGGGGACACCGCCGTCACCAGACAGGCCTCGCGAGGTGGTGCGCGCAGTGTTCCCGCGCGCCTCTCATGGAGATAGAGGCGAAGAACTCCAACTTCGCCTCTCAAACGGGATTGGGGCCCTGCAAAGGGCCAGCGCCGCCAGGGCTGTGCAAGTGAGTTCGAAAGTGTTCCCTCGGCCCTGGCAACAATGGCGTCCCGTGGAGCATCGTGTGGTTTTAGTCGGTAGGGGCACCGGCTGCTGTGGGAGTAGTTGGTGTCGAGCCCGACACACCCCGTCGTGTCTCCCCTGACGCGGCGGGACGGTACGTAAAAGGTATTTCCACACGTAAAAAAAAAAAAAAAAAGGTTAGGTTAGGTTAGGTTAGGTTAGGTTATTTTTTTTTTTTTTTTTTTTTTATCCCGGGCGCTGAGGCCCGGTCAGCGTGTTGCTCCCTAACATTATCAGGGATTTAGGGTGCTTTAATAATTTTTTCACATAAGTCTTATATTTTACATTATAAAAAGAAAAAATTGTCTTATTCTATTTAAACAGTTAAAAAGTGCACCTTATTCTAATATCACATTTTCATTTATCAAATTAGTCACAACATAATAGATCTTATTCTAGTCAAGTATTTATCCTAAGTCACTCTAATTTATAAAAAGCACATTAATATTACGTTTATACAATAATGTACATTATATGTCAATTTATGTCTAACAGTTTCGGGAGATATCTCGACCGGTTTGGCGCTAATATTCTAACATATATTTATCACAGGTTTTTGATCTTACATTTAAGTCTCGTACCTCTCCTACGTATTTCATTTTAATAACACAAAAATTACAATATTGAGGCCTGGAGAACTTCGAGAAAAAATTTTGCGGTTTTTGTAGCCGTGTCTCCTGACTTATACCTCCGGTTCCATTCGTCATGCGTGTACAAACTAATTTGTCGCTTGCCGAATGGAATCGGTATTCGGTCATAGTCAGAATTCATTTTCGCTGTAAGGGCTGCGGTCTTTGCTAATTCATCCGCTCTCACGCCAGCGGTGAGCGGACGAAGTGAGTGGGGGCTTGCTGCGGTCTCCAAAAATAATCTTGGAATCGCTGCAAAACCCCGAAACTCGTTCTGGGCTTTTGATGTCTCCTTGGTTGCTCTGTAATTGGCAAGCAATTGCACCAATTGCAGGCCCATTTTTCTGCTGGATAGGGCATCTCCTGAACGCCCAGATTTTTGGCCGCAGACGCCCAAGCGCTTGCGGCATACATGGATTTTTGGCTCCACAGTTGCAGTGTATGTGTTGACTGTCACATCTTGGTGGAGGTTCCAACCATCCCGGGCTGCCTTTGACAACCGCATGTACACATTTAATGTCTTCTTACACATTTTGGAAGCGTGACTGTTAAATGTCAGCTTGTTGTCAATGGTCAGCTCTAACGGTGCGTAGTCTCCATCAAGCACCAACACTGCATATTCTGCAGAAGCCTGGTGGTCGTATTCGCGTTGCTCCAGGCCCCTAAGAAGGGCATCGGGGAATGCACCTGGGACCACCTTAGCAGTATGCTACTGCTTGTCTCGCCAGTGCATCCCACTTTCGCCTGATGGCACACTCACTGCTGAAGGCATTGTGGTCCACCTTCGGCTGCTTTGCATGGATGCAGTTGCAACATGCAGGTGGCAAGTTTGCCAGGAAATCCGCACACTGCGCCTTCATATGAGGGCCGCCACAGTGGCTGCACTTCTCCACGGTCTCTTTGCAGAAGCGCCGGCCGTGGCCGTAGCCGAGACAGAGCGAGCACTGAACGAGTGGCGATTGGTCCGCCACTCTGACTCGCTGCAGGTCTACGAGCACTGTCTCGGCCTCGACCATGCGCTGCCACAATTCCGGGGAGACCCTCATAACCACGTGGCTAGTGTGCGGATTCCTAGTTTTCTTTTTATAGGCAACTTCGCATCTCTGGTTCTCTTGGGTTAGCCCTCCGAAGATAAGCTTGTTTTGGACCTTTAGTGCCCTCAGTACTTCCTCGTCCTTGTTGTACTGGAGTACGTCTTTGAGGATCACTAATGGATCCTTGTTCTTTATCTCTTCCACGTGCAATTCAGTGGTCTTGGCTAACCGCTCCTTCACCTTCTGCCTTTCTTCCTTCGTCCTGCATGCTACTATTACTTTTCTATCTTTGGCCTTTCTTATCCTCTCTACTTCCACTCCTCCCTCCTTCGCTTTCACTGCTTTCCTAATCCTTTCCAATACTTCCTCCCCAGTTTCCGTCTCATCCTTTGCCGTTACCACTACCGAGTGTAGCACGGTCTGCTCTGCTAATTGCCTCTTGGGGGGGGGCGCAACTGCACTGGCGTACGTCTTGGTCTCGAGGGTCTGCTTGAGGTCTTCCATTCGTTTGGTGTTCTCTTTTAAAAGCAACATGTGCTCCTCGATCTTTTGCGCCAGTGCGCGCGTTCCATCATCCGCCCCCTTTTCCATTTCCCTGGGTCTTTCCTTCTCAATGGAATCTGGCTCTGTCTTGTTTTTCTGCACACCAGCTGCGTATCCCTCCTTGGCCAGTTGGTAAAGGCGCTCGACGGCTTCGATTACTCCGTTCTTAATCTCCGTCTTGAGGTTTCTGGAGCTGCTGATGTGCAACTTTACTTTAGTCAGGCAGCCTCTCATCTCTGCTAATTTTTCCGAGCGTTTGGTGCTCTCCGGTTTGGCTAGTCCCCCTGCTGCTTCTGCCGACAGCCTACGGGCTGCTGGTTTTGGCCTTGGGGGTTCAGCCCCAGAGAGCGCTTGAGGAGGCGTCAGGTTGGGTGTTCTCTGGGCTGGTTTGCCCACAACTTCCCATTCCCCGATGCTCTTCCTCACGCCCGATGTTGCTGGTAGGGTTCCGGCGGCTCCTCTTTGGGGGTCTGCATCCATGCTCGATTTTGCGGGCGTCCTTACTCCAATAAACATACTTATTGGTTTCTATTTCAAATAGTTAAAAGTACAAATAAGGAAGCGTTACAGTAGAAGAGATACGATTTTACAAGCAAATTGTACAAGTGTCATAGAAGTTGTGACTAATTTGCAACACGCAGTCAATTAGAGTAGTCTCTGTTCAGTTTTAAACTATATAAAAAATCCCAGAGATTAAACTCTGTTTTGAGACTACTCTATAAATAAAACAAGGTCGTCAAATAAAATTAGCAATCCGAAAAAAGTTCGGAAAGTCAATCGTGCCAGTTGCGTGTAAAGGCGTCAACTGGAACACAAATTAAAAATATATTTACAAATGTAAAACTTACAACTATATAAAAACAAATTTTTAAAATATATAAAATATATTTTATCGTGACTGCAGTCGTTCCAATGGTCGAAAAAGAACGTGGACAAAGCGCCACTTGGTCGACTGCAGTGTCATAAAAACTTAATCTATATATCTCAGTCGCACTTCAAATCAACACGTATAATTTTGTACCCCGGCTCTACCAAGTGGTAGCTCCGTCTGCGACGAACAATTTCCAAAAAAAAAAAAAAAAAATTTGAATTTATACTAAATTTCGTCCTAGGTCACCTAGATGCGGAGTAGTCGTTTCTAGGTCACCTTTGTCAGAGGAGGGTGGAGTTCCAGCGCCTTAAAAGCCCAATAGCAATCTGGACGGCCTATCAGCTGATGATGATAATTCAAGCTGATGATGATGATTATTATTCGAGCTGATGATGATAATAATTTAGGCTAATGATGATGATTATTTCTCGAGCTGATGATGATGATGTTTTTCGAGAACCTTCGATGACACGCTAAAGTAGTTGACAAACTACTTGTCGCAATCGAAGGTTCCAGACAGTTCGAGAAACGTCCAGATCTTTCGGGGGCTGGGGGCTGAAATTTGAACCTAAAAGCCGGGTGCAAAAAGATGATGCAATTTATTACAATATTACTAAGCCCGGTTACGTGTTGATTTTTCCAAAAAGTGTCTCAGAATGGGGCCAAAAGTTCCTAAAATCTCCAGGTAGGTACTGTCGTCACCGTCCGCTGTCAGCCGCTGCCGGATGGATAGGATTTTAGGCGATTTTTCCAACCAAAGACGTCACTACTTTTTTGAAGCAATGTTTGGTCGGACGCTCTAAAATCGATATCTTGAAAACTGTTGCATAGAAAATGCCGAAAATTTGTACACTTGTTTGTAACGATATGTTTAACTGTTAAATGTCCAAAAAGTATATCGTTACAGATCTTGTTTAAAAGTTAAAAGAATTTAAAGATGAAGTTGAATTTACTGACTTTTGAAGAGCTGAAATCTTCGTGGCGGCTATTCGGTTTTCGGCGATCGAGGTGTCCCCTGGTAGTGCTCGTCTGCGCTCACGTCGTGCCGGTGTCAGAAAAGTTCCAGGTCCTCTGGATCCTGGAACACGTATACACGTGTTTTGGTGTTTTTCGGTATAACTCGGCGAGTCCAACCAGGAATAATCCGGGACTCAGCCAAGTTATAGTGTCCTTCAAGGGGCGTCGAGGTGCAGTGTAAAAAATGTAGGTCGTCGCTGATAATCGTGCAGCGTATTTTGTTGAAACTTTTTCGGGAAGCGAAAAATCGGGTTTTTCACTGTCAATCAGTGAAAAACAATCCGATTCCGAAACTTTTAGCACTATCACGTGGCGCAGGTGTTGGCGCACACTTTCACTTGTATCACTGCACGATTTGCGAAACTTTACTATTTTTGCCGATTTTTGAGACGCGGAGCACTTTAAAAGCTTGGCGCTTGCACTGACGGACAGAGTGCGACTGGTTAGGTTAGGTTAGGTTAGGTTAGGTTTTTTTTTTTTTTTTTTTTTTTAATAGCGTGTTGCTCCCTAACGTGATCAGGGATTTGGGGTGCAATTATTTTTTCACGTTATTTATTTTATTATATAAAAAAGAAAAACAGCATAATATCTTAAGTATAAAACAATCTTAGTACACCTTACTCTATATCACATTTATATTTATCAAATTAGTCACAACATTATTATTTATTCAAGTAAAAAATATTTATCTTGAGTCACTTATTATTAAAGGCACATTTATATTATATTTATACAATTATGTACATAACATGTCAATTTATAATTTTTACAGTTTTCGGGAGATATCTCGACCGTTTTAGCACTTATTTTCTAACATATTATCTATATCACGGTGATTTTATCTTAGATTATAGTCTCGTACCTCTCCTACGTATTCATTTCAATAACACAATATTAACAATATTTGAGGCCTGGAGAGCTTCGGAAAAATTTTACGGTATTTGTAGCCGTGTCTCCTGACTTATACCTCCGGTTCCATTCGTCATGCGTGTACAAACTAATTTGTCGCTTGCCGAATGGAGTCGGTATTCGGTCATAGTCAGGATTCATTTTCACTGTAAGGGCTGCGGTCTTTGCTAATTCATCCGCTCTCACGCCAGCGGTGAGCGGATGAAGTGAGTGGGGGCTTGCTGCGGTTTCCAAGAATAATCTTGGGATCGCTGCAAAACCCCGAAACTCGTTCTGGGCTTCTGATAACTCCTTGGTCGCTCTGTAATTGGCAAGCAATTGCACCAATTGCAGGCCCATTTTTCTGCTGGGTAGGGTATCTCCTGAACGCCCAGTTTTTTGGCCGCAGACGCCCAAGCGCTTGCGGCATACACGGATTTTGGCTCTACAGTTGCAGTGTATGTGTTGACTGTCACATCTCGGTGGAGGTTCCAACAATCCCGGGCTGCCTTTGACAACCGCATGTACACATTTAATGTCTTCTTGCACATTTTGGAAGCGTGACTGTTAAATGTCAGCTTGTTGTCAATGGTCAGCTCTAACGGTGCGTTGTCTCCATCAAGCACCAACACTGCATATTCTGGAGAAGCCTGGTGGTCGTTTTCGCGTTTCTCTAGGCCCCTAAAAAGGGCATCGGGGAATGCACCTGGGACCACCTTAGCAGTATGCTACTGCTTGTCTCGCCAGTGCATCCCACTTTCGCCTGATGGCACAATCACTGCTGAAGGCATTGTGGTCCATCTTCGGCTGCTTTGCATGGATGCAGTTACAACATGCAGGCGGCAAGTTTGCCAGGAAATCCGCACACTGCGCCACAGTGGCTGCACTTCTCCACGGTCTCTTTGCAGAAGCGCCGGCCGTGGCCGTAGCCGAGACAGAGCGAGCACTGTACGAGTGGCGATTGGTCCGCCACTCTGACTCGCTGCAGGTCTACGAGCACTGTCTCGGCCTCGACCATGCGCTGCCACAGTTCCGGGGAGACCCTCATAACCACGTGGCTAGTGTGCGGGTTCCTGGTTTTCTTCTTGTAGGCTATTTCACATCTTTGGTTCTCTAAGGTTAGCCCTCCGAAGATAGTCTTATTCTGGACCTTTAGTGCCCTCAGTACTTCCTCGTCCTTATTGTACTGGAGTACATCTCTGAGGATCACTAAAGGATCCTTGTTTCTAATCTCTTGGTTAGGTTAGGTTAGGTTAGGTTAGGTTTTTTTTTTTTTTTTTTTTTTTTTTTTATCCCGGGCGCTGAGGCCCGGTCAGCGTGTTGCTCCCTAACATTATCAGGGATTTAGGGTGCTTTAATAATTTTTTCATATCAGTCTTATATTTTACATTATAAAAAGAAAAAATTGTCTTATTCTATTTAAACAGTTAAAAAGTGCACCTTATTCTAATATCACATTTTCATTTATCAAATTAGTCACAACATAATAGATCTTATTCTAGTCAAGTATTTATCCTAAGTCACTCTAATTTATAAAAAGCACATTAATATTACGTTTATACAATAATGTACATTATATGTCAATTTATGTCTAACAGTTTCGGGAGATATCTCGACCGGTTTGGCGCTAATATTCTAACATATATTTATCACAGTTTTTTGATCTTACATTTTAGTCTCGTACCTCTCCTACGTATTTCATTTTAATAACACAAAAATTACAATATTGAGGCCTGGAGAACTTCGAGAAAAAATTTTGCGGTTTTTGTAGCCGTGTCTCCTGACTTATACCTCCGGTTCCATTCGTCATGCGTGTACAAACTAATTTGCCGCTTGCCGAATGGAATCGGTATTCGGTCATAGTCAGAATTCATTTTCGCTGTAAGGGCTGCGGTCTTTGCTAATTCATCCGCTCTCACGCCAGCGGTGAGCGGACGAAGTGAGTGGGGGCTTGCTGCGGTCTCCAAAAATAATCTTGGAATCGCTGCAAAACCCCGAAACTCGTTCTGGGCTTTTGATGTCTCCTTGGTTGCTCTGTAATTGGCAAGCAATTGCACCAATTGCAGGCCCATTTTTCTGCTGGATAGGGCATCTCCTGAACGCCCAGATTTTTGGCCGCAGACGCCCAAGCGCTTGCGGCATACATGGATTTTTGGCTCCACAGTTGCAGTGTATGTGTTGACTGTCACATCTTGGTGGAGGTTCCAACCATCCCGGGCTGCCTTTGACAACCGCATGTACACATTTAATGTCTTCTTACACATTTTGGAAGCGTGACTGTTAGATGTCAGCTTGTTGTCAATGGTCAGCTCTAACGGTGCGTAGTCTCCATCAAGCACCAACACTGCATAATCTGGAGGAGCCTGGTGGTCGTTTCCGCGTTGCTCCAGGCCCCTAAGAAGGGCTTCAGGGAATGCACCTGGGACCACCTTAGCAGTATGCTACTGCTTGTCTCGCCAGTGCATCCCACTTTCGCCTGATGGCACACTCACTGCTGAAGGCATTGTGGTCCATCTTCGGCTGCTTTGCATGGATGCAGTTGCAACATGCAGGCGGCAAGTTTGCCAGGAAATCCGCACACTGCGCCTTCATATGAGGGCCGCCACAGTGGCTGCACTTCTCCACGGTCTCTTTGCAGAAGCGCCGGCCGTGGCCGTAGCCGAGACAGAGCGAGCACTGAACGAGTGGCGATTGGTCCGCCACTCTGACTCGCTGCAGGTCTACGAGCACTGTCTCGGCCTCGACCATGCGCTGCCACAATTCCGGGGAGACCCTCATAACCACGTGGCTAGTGTGCGGATTCCTAGTTTTCTTTTTATAGGCAACTTCGCATCTCTGGTTCTCTTGGGTTAGCCCTCCGAAGATAAGCTTGTTTTGGACCTTTAGTGCCCTCAGTACTTCCTCGTCCTTGTTGTACTGGAGTACGTCTTTGAGGATCACTAAAGGATCCTTGTTCTTTATCTCTTCCACGTGCAATTCAGTGGTCTTGGCTAACCGCTCCTTTACCTTCTGCCTTTCTTCTTTCGTCCTGCATGCTACTATTACTTTTCTATCTTTGGCCTTTCTTATCCTCTCTACTTCCACTCCTCCTTCCTTCGCTTTCACTGCTTTCCTTATCCTTTCCATTACTTCCTCCCCAGTTTCCGTCTCATCCTTTGCCGTTACAACTACCGAGTGTAGCACGGTCTGCTCTGCTAATTGCCTCTTGGGGGGGGCCGCAACTGCACTGGCGTACGTCTTGGTCTCGAGGGTCTGCTTGAGGTCTACCATTCGTTGGGTGTTCTCTTTTAAAAGCAACATGTGCTCCTCGATTTTTTGCGCCAGTGCGCGCGTTCCATCATCCGCCCCCTTTTCCATTTCCCTGGGTCTTTCCTTCTCAATGGAATCTGGCTCTGTCTTATTCTTTTGCACACCAGCTGCGTATCCCTCTTTGGCCAGTTGGTAGAGGCGCTCGACGGCTTCGATTACTCCGTTCTTAATCTCCGTCTTGAGGTTTCTGGAGCTGCTGATGTGCAACTTGACTTTAGTCAGGCAGCCTCTCAT
This sequence comes from Lomographa bimaculata, assembly GCA_948107665.1. NCBI lineage: Eukaryota > Metazoa > Arthropoda > Insecta > Lepidoptera > Geometridae > Lomographa > Lomographa bimaculata. The sequence goes on along the minus strand of OX403588.1, from coordinate 44,356 downwards.
CTCTGCTAATTTTTCGGAGCGTTTGGCGCTCTCCGGTTTGGTTAGTCCCCCTGCTGCTTCTGCCGACAGCCTACGGGCTGCCGGTTTTGGCCTTGGGGGTTCAGCCCCAGAGAGCGCTTGAGGAGGCGTCAGGTTGGGTTTTCTCTGGGCTGGTTTGCCCACAACTTCCCATTCCCCGATGCTGTTCCTCACGCCCGATGTTGCTGGTAGGGTTTCGGCGGCTCCTCTTTGGGGGTCTGCATCCATGCTGGATTTTGCGGGCGTCCTTACTCCGATAAACATTTCGATTTAAAATTGAAAAGTTCAAAAATTCAAAGAAAGACGCGTTATAGTGGGAGAGATACGATTGCTAAGATTATATATTGTACAAATAAGTTGTGACTAATTTGCAACACGCAGTCAATGAGAGTAGTCTCTGTTCAGTTTTAACTATATAAAAAAAAAAAATCCCAGAGATTAAACTCTGTTTTGAGACTACTCTATAAATAAAAACAAGGTCGTCAAATAAAAAATTTGCAATCCGAAAAAAGTTCGGAAAGTCACTTGTGCCAGTTGCGTGTAAAGGCGTCAACTGGAACACAAATTAAAAATATATTTACAAATGTAAAACTTACAGCTATATAAAAACAATTTTTTAAAATATATAAAATATATTTTGTCGTGACTGCAGTCGTTCCAATGGTCAAAAAAGAACGTGGACAAAGCTTCACTTGGTCGACTGCAGTGTCATAAAAACTTAATCTATATATCACAGGTATTAAAAGGTCTACATCGATTCTGAGGGAGGTAGTCGATGCCCTGGCAAACAGGAGTGAGGCCGAAGAGACGCGACGGCTGAGAGCAGAGAACTCTCGACTGCGCCTAGAGGTAGAGTCTTGTAAGGCGGAGGTGAAGGCGCTTCGTCGCGGTTTCACCGAAGCCAAGTCAGAGGCTGCTGCGGCTGCCACTGCCGCAGCCGTGGCTGATAGTCAGGCACCTCTTGCCCCTCAGCTGGGTACAGAAATAGTGGAAGAGCTGAGGCGGTCCTTGACCGTTACGTTCGGGCAAATGATAAATGCCCGACTCGCGGCGGTCGAAGACCGGCTTTTGCCCGCCCCGACGGTCCGTCCACCTCTAAAGGCGGACATCAAAAAAGCCAGGACGGCAGCGGCAGCCACCGCGCCACCCAAACCGGCTCCTGAACCGACTACCGCTAGTAAGGTGGACAAGCGGGCCGGTCGACCAACAAAGACTGCCACCATCCCTTTGGAGGTATCTACTGCGGGTCCCTCTACATCTGAGGCTGCCTCCTCTGCTATCCCTCAGGTGGAAACCTGGGCGACAGTGGTGAGGAAGGGCAAGGGAAAAGGCAAGGGTAAGGGGAAGTCCTCTCTTCCCCAACTCATTCCTGCGGTTGCCCCAGCGGCGCGTGCCCCAACCGTGAAGGCGAAACCGGCAGCCACTGCTTCCACGAAGAGCAAAGCGGTGCTCAGGCCCCCAAAGTCCGCGGCAGTGGTGATGTCCCTCCTGCCCGAAGCCGTGGAGAATGGGGTCACATACGCGGCTCTAATGGAGAAGGCACAGGGGGGAATCGATCTCCAGGAACTGGGGATCGACCGGCTCCGTTTCCGCCAGACGGCCACGGGAGCCAGAATGTTGGAGATTCCTGGCTCCCAAAACCACGAGAAGGCGGACAGACTCGCGGAGAAACTTCGTGGAGTCCTATCTAAGGTGGCTAACATCGCCAGGCCGGTTAAATCCGTTGACTTACGGATTACGGGCCTGGACGATGCCGCCACAAAAGAAAAAGTGGCAGCAGCTGTCGCTGAGGCAGGTGGCTGCAACGCGCAGCTAGTGAAGACTGGGGAAATTCGCCCCGGCACAACTGGCGTGGGTTCAGTTTTAGTATCTTGCCCGACCTCGGCAGCTAAACTGCTGCTGGAAAAGGGCAGGCTCCTAGTTGGGTGGAGTTCAGTGCGCGTGGTGGCACTGGCGGCGCGTCCTATGCGCTGCTTTAGGTGCATGGGACTGGGACATACGCGTGCCCAGTGTCCCGCGTCTGCTGACAGGGGAGACCTGTGCTACCGATGCGGAGGCACAGGACATCGTGCAGCCAGCTGTGGCAGGGCCGAGCCACGCTGCGCGATATGCGCTGAGTCGGGGCGGCCCTCAGGGCATGTGATGGGGGCACGCAATTGCGCTCCCCCGAAGACGAAAGGAAAGGCCCCTAAGACCCAGGCCTCCCACGCGGCTACTAGCCAAACCGCCCCCGAGGTTGCACGCCAGTCGGCGTGTGAGGAAGTTGTGATGTCCGACTAATGGATCGGGTCCGACATCACAACTTTCTCCAGACGAATCTAAACCACTGTGCCAGGGCCCAAGACTTGCTTATGCAGACCCTGGCGCAGTGGCAAATAGACGTGGCGGTCGCGGCGGAGCCGTACTATGTTCCCACTCATTCCTGCTGGGCTGGGGACCTGGATGGCTCCGTTGCTATTATAGGGCGGGCGGGCGTGGGTCTCTCAGTCGACGAAAAGGGTCCAGGATACGTGGTGGCAAAGTGGGGGGAGTACGCTGTCGTTGGCGCGTACTTCTCCCCTAACAAAACCGCTGTGGAACTGGAGATCTTCCTGGATCTCCTAGCCGCAGCGGTAAGAAGGCAAGTGCCACGGCAGGTGCTCTTCCTGGGGGACCTTAACGCTAAGGCCCGGGATTGGGGCAATCCCTCCACTGACTCTCGCGGTACGATTGTCAGGGAGTGGACGGTTGCCTCAGGACTGACCCTACTAAATAGAGGGTCGGCCCACACGTGCGTGCAGTGGAACGGGGGGTCCGTGGTGGACGTATCGTTTGCCACCCCGTCTGTCGCAGCACGTGTCCGGGCTTGGAGGGTCATGTCGGAGGTGGAGACTCTCTCGGACCACAAATATATAAGGTTCGAGATCTTCACCTCCGACAGCCAGGGTGGGTCCCAAAGCATCGTGCGGGCGGATTTCCCGCGCTGGACAGTAAGTAGACTTGATGCTGAACTGGCGAAAGAGGCGGCGATTGTCCAGTCGTGGCTAGCCGCCCCTACGCACCCGGATGTTGATGTCGCAGCGGGCCGCTTCCGCGAAGCGATGACGGCCGTCTGCGACACGGCCATGCCGAGGTCCAGGCACCGCCCCGACCACCGCGAGGTATACTGGTGGAGCTCGGAGATTGCTGATCTCCGAGCCATCTGCTCGGGGGCACGGCGGCCCTACACCCGCTGCAGGAAGCGGCGTCGGGGCCGAACCGACGAGCAGATGTCGGCTGAGGAGCTGGCTGCTGAGCTCCGGCTTTACGGCGTATACCGTGAAGCCAAGCTGGAGCTGCAGCAAGCCATCAGCCGAGCCAAGTCCCAGGCTTGGGACGAGGCCCTGGCGGGATTAGACAGGGACCCTTGGGGGCGTCCGTACAGAGCTGCCCGGAAAAAGTTCCGAGGCCGGACGCCCCCCATCGCCGAGTCCCTGGATCCGGACCTTCTAAGCAGGGTGCTGGGTGGGCTCTTCCCCGGAAGCAGCCCTCACCACGTACCCTCAATGATGGCGCCTTCCCCCCCGGAAGAGTTGGACTCGGCCTCTATCCTACCCTTGTCAGAGGCGGAGATGGAGATTGCAGTCAGCCGCTTGCGGGGGAAAAGGACGGCGCCCGGTCCAGACGGGATTCCAGGGCGGGTCCTACGGATCGCCCTGGAGGAGATGGGCAACCGGCTTCGGGAACTGTTTGACGAATGCCTCACGTCAGGACGGTTTCCGAAGCTGTGGAAAGATGGCCGACTGTGCCTGCTCCGGAAGGAGGGTCGATCTATTGACTCGCCTTCCGGGTACAGGCCTATAGTGTTGCTGGATGATACGGGTAAGCTGCTGGAGAGAGTTGTGGCTTCCCGTGTCATCCAGCACCTAGAGGGTACTGGGCCTGGGCTGTCCGAGGCTCAGTATGGGTTCAGAGCGGGGCGGTCTACAATAGACGCTCTGCTCTGGCTCAAAGGGTGGACGCAGGAGGCGGTCAGAGAGGGGGACAAGGCGTTGGCTGTTTCACTTGATATAGCCAACGCCTTCAACAGCCTCCCGCACGGGACAATACAGGAGGCGCTCCGCTATCATGGAGTGCCTCTGTATCTGCGGAGGCTGTTGGCTGACTACCTCCAGGATCGCGAGATCCTGGTGGTAGGACGTGACGGTATGAGGCGCCGTCACGTCGCCTGCGGGGTTCCACAGGGGTCGGTGTTGGGTCCGCTCTTGTGGAACATAGGCTACGACTGGGTGCTTCGTGGCACGCTTCCCGCAAACATACGGGTCGCGTGCTATGCCGATGACACCCTAGTCGTGGTCAGAGGGAGAGACCTAAAGGAGGTAGTGCGGTTGGCCACGGTGGGCACAACTCTTGTGGTTGGCCGTATACGCTCCCTAGGACTAGAGGTCGCTCTCTCCAAGACCGAGGCCCTATTGTTCCATGGGCCTCGGGGGGGACCTCCTCCAGGAACACGGATCGAGGTGGATGGGGTCCGGGTTCCGGTTGGGACCCAGATGAAATATCTGGGTCTCATCCTGGACGGGAGATGGGCTTTCGGAGCCCACTTTTCCCAGCTGGCTCCGAGAGTCGTGGGGGCTGCGGCTGCATTGGGGAGGTTGCTTCCCAACGTAGGTGGCCCGGGTGCGGTCTGTCGTCGGCTTTACTCCGGAGTGATCCGGAGTATGGCCCTGTACGGGGCACCGGTCTGGGTGGACGCCCTCAACCGCGATAACAAGACCCTGCTGCGTCGTCCGCAGCGGGTTATCGCGACGAGGGCGATACGCAGTTACCGGACGGTGTCTTGGACGGCGGGATGCGTGCTTGCGGGTGACCCCCCCTGGGAGCTCCAAGCGGAGATCCTCGCCGAAGTGTACCACTTCGTGGCGGCGAGAAGATCCCGTGGAGACAATCCAGCGTGGGAAGAGGTCACCCGCATGCGGCGAATGGCACGGGCTGCCCTGTTGCAGCGATGGACGGAGGACCTGGCTCCACCGGTCCCTGGGCAGTGGACGGTGGAGGCCATCCGCCCGGTCCTTCGGAGGTGGGTGAGGCGACGGTTTGGGTCGCTGACCTTCCGATTGGTGCAGGTGCTTTCCGGACACGGATGTTTCGGAAAGTACCTGCACAAAATCGCGAGACGGGAGCCGACCCCGGTCTGCCATGAATGTGGGGCGCCTGAGGATACGGCGCTCCACACGCTGGGGGTGTGTGCCGCATGGGGCCCACAGCGGCACACGCTTACGGCGCTTATAGGCGGAGATCTCTCCCTACCGAGCGTGGTAGACGCCATGCTCGGCAGCGAGAGATCGTGGCAGGCGGTGGTCTCCTTCTGCGAAGCGGTGATGAAGCAGAAGGAGGCCGCGGAGCGGGCCAGAGAGGACGATCCTCAATCTGACCCGCTCCGGCGCAGACGAACGGGAGGGAGAAGGAGGCAGTTCGCCCGCCTCCTCTCTCCTCCGTTGTAGTGGGGTCACTAGTGGAGGGCCAGGGGGCTCTCCACCGGCTTGCACGGCCCCACATGTCTGGGGGGTGGCTTTGGTGAGCAAGGTCACCCCTCCATGGGCGCAGTGGCCCGAATCGTATCCGGGCCTACCGCCGGGGCAAGATAGTGACTACTAGCGTGACCCTATCTTGCCCCACCTCGGCGAGGGACTGCTCACGGGGGGGTTTTTAGTGGGTTCGAGCCCCACATTTCCTTCACCCCTGAGAAGGAAAGGAAGTGCTAGGCATTTTCCCCCCCCACAAAAAAAAAAAATAAAAAAAAAGGTTAGGTTAGGTTAGGTTAGGTTAGGTTAGGTTAGGTTAGGTTAGGTTAGGTTAGGTTAGGTTAGGTTAGGTAGGGGTGCGTGCTAGTTGACCTCCTCGTGGTGCATCCTGGGCATCGGTGTGCGACTTCTCATTGTGGGATCTCGCTGCCGATGGCGAATAACTAGCTGAAGCTTTTCTTTTGTGGCCCTTCCCAAAGGGGAGGTTCGCAAAAGAAAAGTAGGGGTGGGACTCGGCCGGCGTCCTGGACAGTCCGGGTAGCGGCGGTTCGAGTGGGGATTGGGCAGCCGTTAGCGGTTGCGGAGTGGTGCGGGCTCTGAGCAGAGCTTGCAGTGTTGTGGAAAATTACTTAACCGACGTCTTGGATAGTCTGGGTAACGGCGGTTGAGTTAAGGTGGTCGTGATTGGCTGCGGAGTTTGGTCGACGTCTTGGCCGTATGCCAAGTAACGGTGACGCAAGCTGGAGGTGACTCGGTCGGCGCCCTGGAGAGTCCGGGAAGCGGTGGCGTGAGTCGGAGAAAAATACCTAATACCACGGTCTTTTTCGCTCGCCAAGGGTACGAATGGCTGGGGGGATCCCAGCCGCGAGAGCGAAACGGGGGACCGCACCTCCGTAAACAAAGGAAAACACGATGAAAATGGCGCATTTTAAAAAGACTACCCCAGGGGGGTACCGGCTCCAAGAGTCCGGAGAATCCCCCAGTGCTTCTGCACTCTGCCCCTCGTATTCTGGGGGGGGCAAAAATCGCCAAGACGAATTAGATAGGAGTTACAGCAAAGAAAGAAGGGAGGCGCAAAGAGCGCAAGAGGTGGATGAGAATGACATTAGATTACAATCTCAAATGGTCAATCTGTCTGATTCAGACTCAGACATGAGTTGTAGGACGGTGACGTCCCAGACTTCTGGGGATTCACCAACCAGGTTTTCTGAAAGAAAAAGACTTAGGAGTGAAGGAGATACGGATGAAACAATGCCGTCACCAAAGGTGGCTCTTTCCCAGCGCGGACGGGGACGTCCGCCTACTACTGGGAAATATGTAGGGTTGGCAAAGGCCAAAGAGGCATTAAACCGAGCTAAGGAGGAAGAGCTGCGGCTACAGGCAGAAGAAGAGTTGGCTGAAGAGCTGCGGCAGAAAAAGGCGACGACAGCTGCCTTCTTTAGGAAGGCGCCAGAGAGCTCACTGATTGAAGGCCGCGACGTCGCCCAAATCGAAAGGATGATCTTGGACTCCGTAGATACCGTAACGAAGGTTGCCACGAAGTCCAAGAACCTTAAGGGTACTTACGTTCGTGCCCTCAAGGAATCCGCGCAGGTCATTGCGGCCTCCTTCAAAGAGTTGAGGAGCCGCTCGATGCCTGAGGAGGTCGCTATGTTGGTTGCGGCCAACGAGAAACTAACGACGGAGCTCAAAGAGCTTCGTCGTGAGATGGAAGAGTTGCGGGCCAGTCAGGCACGCCCTGCTCCGCCACCAGTTGCGGCCCCGTCTCCTGCCTCTGCCTTAGAGGATGTGATGAGGAAAGTCATGGTTGAGGTGGGCACCATGATCTCTGCCCGCTTCGAGGGCATTGAAGAACGGCTCCTACCAGAGAAGCGGTTGAGACCTCCTCTCGCTGCTGACCGGAAGCAAGCAGCACAAACAACAGCTGAAGTCGCTTCCGACCCCGTAGAAGTAATTTCGAATGCCCCTCCTTCCCGTTCCCTTGATCCAAAGGGGGGCAGAAAGCCTAAAAAGAAGAAAGGGAAGAAAGAGAATGAAGAAGTCGTCTCGGCGACCCCCGTCGAACCACATACTCGCCCACCGGCTCCTTTACCGGAACAATGGATCGAGGTGACTAGACGTGGTTCCAGAAAAGGGAAGACTGCCTCAAGACTAGAGGAAGGGAGATCTGCCGCACCTGTGCGGACCCAACCGCAAAAGCCGATACCGCCGAAAACCAAGGCGAAATTGGCAAAATTGCGTCCTCCACGCACTGCTGCCGTGATTCTCACGCTGCAGCCGGGAGCAGCGGAAAAAGGCATCACGTATGCCAAAGTGTTGACGGAAGCCAAGGACCAAATAGATCTTGGGGCCCTTGGAGTACCGCCTATCAAAATGCGGACAGCGGCTACGGGAGCGCGAATCATTGAAGTTCCGGGCGCCGAAAAGGCTGAGAAAGCAGACTCCTTGGCTGAAAAGCTCAAAGAGATTTTTAAGGGACGGGAAGACATTCGAGTCTATAGACCGGTTACAACCACCGACCTACGGGTGAGCGGCCTTGACGATTCGATCGAGTCCAAGGACTTGGTTGAAGCTCTCGCTAAGGCTGGAGGCTGTCCAGCGCAGGCAATCAATGTCGGCGAATTGAGGAAGGGCCCGGCAGGTATGGGAACCGCATTCGTACGGTGCCCTATGACTGCCGCCAAAAAGATTGTGGCGAATGGCAGAAGACTGCAGGTAGGTTGGGTAGCCGCGCAGGTCCGAATTCTGGACGCGAGACCGCGCCGATGCTACAGATGTCTTGCACTGGGCCACGTGAGAGCTCAATGCAAGTCAGAGGTTGACCGCAGCGACGAATGTCATCGCTGCGGAGAGAAAGGCCACAAGGCCAGCGCGTGTTCCGCCGCTCCGCACTGCACCTTATGTGCAGCTGCGGGAAAACCGGCAGCACACATCTCCGGGGGCAAGGCATGCGCCAAGCCCCCGTCAAAACGAGAACAACGTCGGAAAACGACTGCGACTGAGGCCAAGGCCAAGTCGCAGCCGACTAGCCCAATTACTGAGCAGGCGGTTCACATGGAGCAAGATTAGTATGGCCCTAGCTTTCCTCCAAACAAACATCAACCACTCCGCTCGGGCTCAGGACCTGTTTCTACAAAGCCTGGCGGAGCGGTTGATACAAGTTGCGGTGGTTGCAGAACCATACGTTGTTCCATCCAGGAGCGACTGGGTCGGGGACGTCGACGGACTGGTGGCTATCACCACCCAGTCACCAGCCCGTTCGCCCACCCTCGATATAGTGGTGAAAGGAAGGGGATATGTTGCGGCCCAGGTCGGCGAGGTGGTAGTCGTGGGAACTTATTTCTCCCCGAACAGGGCCCTTACTGAATTCGAAAGTTTTCTGGGCGAGGTGGGGACCCTGGTTGGCCAAAATCGCCCTCGATCTATCATTGTTCTTGGAGATCTCAACGCCAAATCTTCGGCGTGGGGGTCTCCGATAACCAACGCGAGAGGAAGAGCTGTAGAAGTGTGGTTGGTGGAGACGGGCTTATGCGTCCTCAACTGCGGCTCAACGGACACGTGTGTGCGGCGATGGGGAGGGTCGGTGGTCGACGTAACCTTTGCCACGCCCGATATTGCGCGGCGTGTCCAGGACTGGGAGGTGTTGGTGGACGAGGAAACTCTCTCCGATCACCGATACATTCGGTTTAGCGTTTCTTCGTCTTCTGCGGGCGTGGATAGACGGACGGCGCCCACGGTCGGTCCTCGATGGGCACTAAATCGTCTGGACGTGGAGCTCATCATTTTTCTACTTCCACTTGCCCTCTATGGCGTGGTGGGTGTAGGCCTTAGTCCTGTGACTGTTGCCTGGGCTGGGCTCTGGGTGCAGCTACATCCAGGGTGCGTTGTGAGCGCGCTGTGCGCGTTCTGGGGAGGTTGTTATGAGTGGCCAATTCTGGACCACTGTGACCATTTGTGGGTTCTTTCCCCTTTTCTTTTTCGGCCTGTACCGGGTCGGAGTCACCCCGCGGGGCTCTCACGACCTTTCCTGGGCCTGTGGTTGTCAGTCCGGTGGTTGGCCTCATCTTTTGCCGTCACTCGCCCTCTCGTCGTCATCGTCCTTCGGGACAATGTCGCGAGGGAGCGCACTCCAGGCCGTTACGTCGGGTGGTCGGGCGTGGTGCGGCGCAATGTTTCTTAGGTGGGGGTGTGGTCCGTTGTCAGCGCGGTCATACATCCCGCGCGCCAGACGGACCACAAACTCCCCCACCGACTCGATGCGGACGTCCCGTGCTATCACGTCATTGCGTACGTAACGGCCGGCTCCTGTGCACTGCCTCAGGGCGACGTTCTGGACTACTTCTAGCCTTTTCCTCTGCGCGGCGGAGCAAAGTGCGTACCAAGCCGGTGCAGCGTAAGTCAGTCTGGTTCTAATATAGTTCCCCTGTGGGGCTCACGTGTTGAGGATGGAGTGCCGCCGGTACTGCAAAGGCGCCTGTGGAGGGGTAGGGTCCCATGCCAGGAGGAGGGGGCATTGGGCCTCTCATGGCTTGGTGGGTTCGGGGAGCGCCAGAGTTACTCAACCCGAACTGGTTGGGGACACGGAATATCGGGGCCCCGGTCGCGAAGCGGCCGGTGTGTGGTGTGGTGTGCGCTTGTGACATCACAGGTCGTGACGTGGCACCTGTGGTGGGCGCCGAGTGCGTCACAGGCGCAAAATGGACCCTCGGGTCCAAGCGGGATGGGCCCCAACTGACCGGCTGTTGGCTGGCCGGCTGTTGGGGGTGGGCGGTGGTAGGGTGGGGGGCCATGAAGGGGTATGGTTCCCCTGGGGGCCCGGCATCTGGAAGCTGGCGCTTGCGATTAGGGCGCCGGCCCCTGTGCCTGGGCCGTTTCTGTGGTGGGGGGCCTGGTTCGTGGTGATTGCCCGCCGGGTCGGCCAGCGGTGGCGGTTGCACCGAGGGGGGCGGCACCACCACAACCGGGGCGGCTACTGGTGGTAGTACGGCGTTGGTGTCTGGCACCGGCAGCGCCTCCCCCCGCGGGGGTTCCGCGGGGGTATGGGCCGATACTCTGTGACCCCAGGCGCCTGGAGGGAACGCGCGGGGGGCGGCTGAGTCCCCTGGTCGTGATGGTTGAGGGGGTACAGGGGGGGGTATGGTGGGCTCCTCTTGGGGGGGGAGCATTGCCGTGGGCACCGGAGTCGATGAGGCGACGGGTGCTGCACTCCTCTTCCTTCTTCTCGTCCTCTTCTTCTTCCTGCCCTGGGTTTGGAAACCCATACGGGGGTCGGGCATGTTGGCGGGAGGGCAGAGGGTGGTGGGGGGAAGGTAATGCCCACCGTACGGCGTAGCTGGCCAGTTCCAACCCAGGTAGTGGGCGGGGGGCTGCGGGGGGGGCAGCTGGGCAGACAGCCGAGCTTGGGTGCATGTGTGCATTGCCGGCTGCGCGCGGTTGGAGGGCAGGGCTGCCCTACGACTAGGACGGGCGTCTAGGTTGCTAGGGCGGGCGTCTGGCGAAGAAGGGCGGGCGGCGGGCCGCTGCCTTCTGTCGCCGGAAGGTGCGCGGTACGCACCCGGGATGCGGATGTCGCGTTTCCGCGCTTCCCGGCGATATACCGCGCACGTCCGACTGTTGGCTGGGTGGGCCCCCTGGCAGTTTGCACATAGCAGGGGGTCGTCTTCTTTCCGGGGGCATTCGCTCCCGAAATGTGGGCCGGCGCACTTTACGCACTTTTGGGGGCGGTGGCAGTTGCTCGACGAGTGGCCAAATCCTTGGCACCGGTGGCACTGCGGCATCGTAGTGGACCCTCTCCATGCCTCTATCGTCACGTTCGGCATGTTCAGCAGCTCCTTTGTGGCATAGAGCTGCTCGAGTTGTTCCTTGGTGAGGGGATCGAGTTGGGTGTGGTAAAGGCACTTTGCCGTATTCTTCCTGGTTGGCAGGGCGCGGGCGAATCTAGCCGGGAACCCTTTCCGCTTGAGGGCGTCTACTATTGCATCCGGGTCGGTATCCTGTGGTAATCCCCACAAAGCCACTTTCTGCGGGATTTCCCCCTGTACGCTGAAGCAGTACCAGGATATGCCTGTCTGCTTCTCAGATACCTCCACCAGGTACCTTTGTATGACGCGGTATTCGTCCCCGGTGCGCGGATAGAACTTGACGCCTTTGTTGAATGGCCTGGCGTTCGGGATATACCCGAGTCGTTTTCTGATTTCCCGAAGGTGAGCCGGCCAGTCGGGAAGGGCTTCCACCATGATCGGGGGATAGCCCTTCTCCTTACCGGCCGCTGCGGTTACTTTTTCGGGAGACTGCGGTCGATGATGGTGCACGACCGCGGGTGGTTGGTCCGGTGTGGGCGGGCGGGGCGCCGGAGGCGAAGCCAGTGTCGCGGCATAGGTCGCTGCGGCTGTGGGGGAGGGGGTGCTCATTGACGGCATCGGGGCGTGGTCGAGGGGAACAGACTCTATTCCCCTATAGGAAGTCCCGGCGTAAGACATGTCCGCTTCTAATAAAGCGTCGTCTTTACTCGCCGCGGGCGAGCTTGCGGCCGAACGATTCGTCGCTGGCGCAGATAGCTTGCCCGACGACGCCGTAGTGGCGGAGGAGTGTGCTATGTTTTCCGCCGGGTCGGGTAATTTTGTGACGGGGCGGCAAAGCGGAACCGCGTCAGGGGAGGCAGGGGAGTCCGTGGAGACGGAGCGCATTGTGCGTCTCCCCCTCTGTGGCTGTGGGGCCAGGACTTGCCCTTTTTGGGGTGCGGCAGAGGTAGTGATTTTGGGCACTGGTACCTTGATAGTTTCCGTCGGAGGCGGTGTAGGGGGAGAGGCTGACTTATACCTAAGCCGCTTCTCATCCCCCTCTTCGTCTCCTGATGACGGTACTCGCTTGCGCGGCTGCGCAGCGCGCTCGGACGAGCGTCCGGCTGTTTTGCCTCGACGGGGAATGGACCTTCCCCTCGAGGCACCTCTTCCGGCTGCTGCCTCGGCCGAGCGCGGCCGGGGAGCACGGCGCAGGCCGATGGTGGATGCCGGAACAATCACCGATTGTTCCGGGAAGAATAAGCTTCTCGCGACGATCATCTCGCCGGCTGATAGTTCCAACTCGGGGTTGGGGGAGGCGGGGCGTGAGCCCGAAGACTCGGAATCGCCCTTCTCCGCCATGGCGGATTAGGGCTGCTGCAGTATTACTGGAGTGTTTGTGTACTAGGTGTCCCGCGATTACCAACTTGCCAGAGGCGATACAGCCCCCACCGGGTGAGATCCTTTCGGAAGGCCGGGTGAGGACGATCAGCACAACTAGCGGTTGGAGGTCGGGGGCAACACTAATACACTGTGATTCTCCGCACTTTGTACTGCACTGGTGTTTCACAAGAAACACCTAGCGAGTCACTAGGTGTCAAAGTTTTGGGGCGCACTTCACTCGCGAACAAGAAAAGCACACGTAAACGGAATCGCATCGAACGGAACGCGGCGGTTCGGTGAGTAGCGACCTCGACGCGAAAGCGGAGGTCAGCCAATCACCGGGCACGCGGACGCACGGAGCTGTGAGCTCGGTACGTAGTTAAGCGGGGGGCGCGGCGAGGTGCGGGAGGGAACTCAGACCGACACAAAGACGTGCGGCGCGGCAGAACTACGACGACGTGGAGCTGTTGCAAGAGGCAGCAATTGTACAGGCGTGGAACGCCCCTCCCTCTCAGCCGCTAGACTTGGATGGGGAGGCTGACGGTCTTTGCCGGGCCATGTCACACGTCTGTGACGCTGCCATGCCCCGCGCTAGAGCTCCTACGGCGAAACGCCAGGTATACTGGTGGACGGAGGAGATCGCGGAACTCCGCCGGCGTTGTATCGCGAAGCGCCGCCGCTATCAACGTTACCGGAGAAGGAGGCGACGGGAGACAGAACAGGCGGAGGCTCTATACGCCGCCTATAGAGAGGCATCAAAGGCCCTTCGCGTGGCGATTAGTGACGCTAAAGCGGAGGCTTGGAAGCAGCTTCTGGCGACCCTGGAGTTTGATCCGTGGGGGCGGCCATACAGGCTGGCGAGGCAGAAGCTACGCCCCTGGGCTCCCCCAGTCACCAGTACGCTGCAGCCGTTGGTCCTCCGAAGGGTGGTTGAGGGACTGTTCCCCAGTAGTCCTGGGACTGAGTTCATCCCACCCGCCGTGACGGCACCGCATGATCGCGTCGAGGAAGAGGATTCTTCTCCTCCCGAAATCTCAGAGGGAGAGCTGGGAGTGGCTGTGCTTCGGATGAAGGCCAAAAACACAGCGCCGGGGCCGGACGGCATTCCTGGTCGCGCGTGGGCCCTCGCACTTGACGCCCTGGAGCCCCGCTTAAGGGATCTCTTCGATCGATGTCTGCGAGAGGGGAGATTTCCACGGCGATGGAAGGAGGGCAAGCTTGTCCTGTTGAGGAAAGAAGGTCGCCCGGCAGACGAACCGTCGGGGTATCGACCAATTGTGCTGCTTGACGAGGCTGGTAAGCTTTTGGAACGGGTCGTCGCTGCCCGCCTCGTCAAGCATTTGGAGAGGGAGGGCCCGGATTTGGCTGATACTCAATACGGGTTCCGCAGAGGTCGCTCCACACTGGATGCGATATCTCGCGTCCGCAACCTCTCTGAGGAAGCGTGCAACAATGGAGGCGTTTTGTTGGCGGTGTCATTGGATATCTCCAACGCCTTTAACTCCCTCCCCTGGAGCACAATTGTGGCGGCAATGGGGTATCACAATGTGCCCCAATATCTCCAACGCCTTGTCGGGGACTATCTCTCTGACAGAGAGGTAGTCTATCCGACGACAGCGGGAGAGGGTCGGAGCCCGATGACGCGCGGCGTTCCCCAGGGGTCAGCCTTAGGACCCCTGCTGTGGAACGTGGGTTATGACTGGGTCCTTCGGGGCGCTAACCTTCGTGGCGTCGACGTCGTTTGTTACGCTGACGACACGCTGGTTACCGCCCGGGGAAAAACTTACAGGGATGCGTCGGTCCTGGCCACGGCAGGAGTGGCAGCGGTGGTTGCCAGGATTCGACGGTTGGGCCTGGAGGTGGCGCTACACAAATCTGAGGCCATTTGTTTTCATGGACCTCGAGGTGCGCCGCCTGCAGGATCCAACATTGTTGTGGGTGGAACCTCCATTGCTGTCAAGCCCACGCTGAAATATCTCGGCATTCTGCTTGACAGCAGATGGAGGTTCGGGGAGCATCTTCGGCGACTTACCCCCAAATTGATGGGCACTGCGGCCGCGCTAAGCCGCCTACTCCCTAACCTCGGAGGTGGAGATGGTACCTGCCGCCGACTTTACATGGCGGTGGTACGCTCAATGGCCCTATATGGCGCTCCCATATGGTCGGGGTCCCTGGACCTCCGGGAGACCGCCCTTCTCCATAGGGCTCAGAGGGTAATGGCCGTGAGAGTGTGCAGAGGATATCGCACGCTCTCACACGAGGTGGCATGTGTTCTCGCCGGATCCCTTCCATGGGTCCTGGAGGCCGAGGTTCTGTCTTCGGTCTTCTGGCGCAGATCACGGGCCCGCGAACAGGACTTACGTCCGGCGCCGCAGGAGGTGGTACGGTGGCGAAAAGCTGCACGTCGGGCGGCCATGACTTCATGGGCAGAGCAGCTTCTAGCGGGGCCTGCACAGAGAGGCGCCGGTGCTCGCCGGTTTCTGGAGGCGGTACGGCCCATACTTGGAAAGTGGGTTCGGCAGAGACAAGGGGCATTGACCTTCCGCCTAACACAGATTCTCTCGGGGCACGGTTGCTTCGGGAGGTACTTGTGTAACGTGGCGCGAAGAGAAGCCACCCCGGTGTGCCACCAGTGCGGCTGCGCGGAAGAAACCGCGCAGCACGTGCTCGAATCATGTCCTGGGGCAGAGGAATCGCGAACATCCCTGATCGCGGTTGTGGGGACAGACCTCTCCTTGCCGACCGTCTTAGCCAAGATGGTCGATGACAAGCGGTCATGGGAGGCGATGGTCTCCTTCTGCGAAGTAGTAATTTCGCAGAGGGAGACCGAGGAGCGAGAGAGAGAGATTGATCCTCTCTCGCTTCCAATTCGGAGAGCGCGGACACGGAGGCGGGCTGATTTAGCCCGCACGCCGTCTCCGCTTGGAGGGCCTGGGGCGTCGGACGCGGGGGCATCCGACGCATCACATCAGGGATAAGGCCCTCCCGAGTCGTCGATGCACTGTGTGTCCCGGTGCATCGTCCGAGCCGAATGGGGGGGAGTTCTGTCCTCCTCCCGAGGTGGGTCCGTCTGGTGACGGGCATCAGCATTGACGGAGTTCGTTGAGAGTGCGAAAGTGGCCCAGCGACTCTGTTCTTGTTGTTGCCAAGGGACATCGTGTGGTTTTAGTCGGTAGGGGCACGCAACTCTTGCGTGCCGAGCCCGACACACCCCGCGCGCCTTCTCCCCCCTGGCGTGCGGGACGGTACGTAAAGGTATTTCCACACGTTAAAAAAAAAAAAAAAAAAAAAAAAGGTTAGGTTAGGTTAGGTTAGGTTAGGTTAGGTTAGGTTAGGTTAGGTTAGGTTAGGTTAGGTTAGGTTAGGTTAGGTTAGGTTAGGTTAGGTTAGGTTAGGTTAGGTTAGGTTAGGTTAGGTTAGGTTAGGTTAGGTTAGGTTAGGTTAGGTTAGGTTAGGTTAGGTTAGGTTAGGTTAGGTTAGGTTAGGTTAGGTTAGGTTAGGTTAGGTTAGGTTAGGTTAGGTTAGGTTAGGTTAGGTTAGGTTAGGTTAGGTTAGGTTAGGTTAGGTTAGGTTAGGTTAGGTTAGGTTAGGTTAGGTTAGGTTAGGTTAGGTTAGGTTAGGTTAGGTTAGGTTAGGTTAGGTTAGGTTAGGTTAGGTTAGGTTAGGTTAGGTTAGGTTAGGTTAGGTTAGGTTAGGTTAGGTTAGGTTAGGTTAGGTTAGGTTAGGTTAGGTTAGGTTAGGTTAGGTTAGGTTAGGTTAGGTTAGGTTAGGTTAGGTTAGGTTAGGTTAGGTTAGGTTAGGTTAGGTTAGGTTAGGTTAGGTTAGGTTAGGTTAGGTTAGGTTAGGTTAGGTTAGGTTAGGTTAGGTTAGGTTAGGTTAGGTTAGGTTAGGTTAGGTTAGGTTAGGTTAGGTTAGGTTAGGTTAGGTTAGGTTAGGTTAGGTTAGGTTAGGTTAGGTTAGGTTAGGTTTTTTTTTTTTTTTTTTTTTTTTCCTACCCGTACCACCATCTAGAAATGGCACTATTGTAGCGGCTACCTCTAACGTTATCAGAGTCTTTATTTAACTTTATTCTTAATCTCTAACAGTGTCAATTTTTCTTAAACTTATACATCTTAATTTATATCTTATGTCTATTTTATTTCTACATAGTTAAACTTAAATTTTTTATACTGTAAAATATTTTGCTGAGGTTATACATATCGACATATATATATTCAGCAAACTTATATATCTTTATTCCTATTTATTACATTTTTAATAATATCTATGCAGTAGTTTACATAATCCTGTTTTATTTTCTTATCACTAATACATTTATATGCAGTATTTATATTTATATCTACATTCATGTATTGTTCGGCTTCATATCTCTGTCGTCCATAGACGGGGCATTCAAAGAGGATATGCTGGACGGATTCAGGCTTTCCTGGTTCGCAGATGCACGATGGGTCTTCCTTACACTTGAACCTATTCAAGTATTCTGAAAACCCACCGTGCCCTGTCAGTGCTTGGGTTAGTATGCCCGCTGGCTTAATATTTCTAACAATTTTGAAAGCTTCTATAGCGTCGGGGAAGAATATTTTGGTCACCGCTGCTGTTTCGCTGGTTTTGTACCTATTATTCCATTTTTTAAGCGTTTCGATTCGGATCAACTTTTTGATATATGAGATTGGGCAGAGATCGTAGTGCGGTCTGATTTTACTTCCAAGGGCTGCTTCCTTCGCCAGCTCATCTGCTCGCTCGTTACCCTCGATGCCTACGTGAGCCCTTATCCAGTATAAAGATACATTTTTATTCTGGTCTTTTATTGTCCGTAGGTTGTTGCGTATCTCTAAAGCAAGAGGGTTTTTTGAGCTATAGTTGGTTATAGCCTCGAGCGATGACCTTGAGTCGCTGTATATTCCGAACGATGGCTCTTTGCTCTTCAAAATCTCCCTCGTGGCTATGCATATGGCCAGTAATTCGGCCTGGTAGACGGTGCAGTAAGACGACAGTTTAATTTTTCGGGATTTGGTCTCGGCTATGCTATTCCATATGGATAGCGCGGCACCGACCTTTCCCTGAATCTTGCTGCCGTCTGTGAACATTCGGATTGCGTAATCGCTGTGAATGTTCACCTGCTCGTGGTCTTCCAGACTTTTGAATTCCAGGCTCATATGCTCCGCCGGGTGAGGTGATTCTTCAGCTTTTGCCATTTTTTCCACCTCCCTGTCTCCTAGTTCCAGCCGGGGAACACCTCTCTTGGCCTCATACAGGGCTGCTGCTTCCTGTATCCTGAGGTCGAGTGGCAGGATTCCGGCTAGAACTAGTGCTGAGTTTAGGGAGACGGTCCGGTAGGCTCTGCACAGTTTTTGGGCAAAACCTCGCTGGACAGCGTTGAGGTGTTTCTGCATGCCCAGTTTCCGAGTTTGAGGTGCCCAGACACTGGCCGCGTACATAATTATAGGTTCGACTGCGGCCGTGTATATACAGCGTATCACCTCCGGATTGAGACCCCAGCTGACCCTGGCGGCTCTGGACAGCTGCTTGTACACGTTCAACGCCTTTTTGCATGCACTAGCTGCATGGCTGTTGAACGTGAGCTTATGATCTAGTATGAGCCCCAGGATCTTTATCTCATTTGACATGCAGATGTCGACCCCGCCCATGCCCAGGCGTGGTGTGTCAAATTTGAGCTTCCTCGTTATAACCATAGCCTTGGTTTTATGAGGTGCGAACCTAAGCTTGTTTTTGACACCCCACGCCTGGACGTACGCAAGGGCGGCATTCGCATGTCGTTCCACTTCTGATGCTGTGTCTCCTTCGAATACCAAAACGACGTCATCCGCAAATGCCTGGCAGTAGTCACCTCTACTTTCGAGACCCTGCAGCAGTGGGTCAAGAAGCAGGTTCCACAAAATTGGACCTCCGATAGACCCTTGGACGCAGCCCTTGGTGGTCCGTCTCTCCACCTCCTCGCCCGCGTATCTCAACTTGACCTTTCTATTGCTTAGGTAGCTGTCCACCAATTTCCTGATGTTCAGGGGGCACTTTTCCTCCGCCAACCGGACCCTTATTGCAGGCCACCAGGCGCTATCGAAGGCGCCCTCTATGTCCAGCGATACGAGTGTGACGAGTTTTTTATCCTCCAACTTGGATCGTATGTGCTGGACGAGGACATAGAGGGCGTCTTCCGTGCTCCTTTGTGGCATGAATCCGTATTGGCGGCTACTTAGTTTAGGGAGTATGTGCCATTTGAGCCTATTTACGACCATCTTTTCAAGAATCTTACCCATCACCGGCAACAACCCTATCGGCCTATAGGATTTGGCTTCCGTGTACTTTTCCTTTCCCGGTTTTCGAAGTACTACCACGGTCGCCTCCTTCCAGATGTTCGGGAAGTGTCCCTGCTCTAGGCACTTGTTAGCCAGTGATAGGTACAATTCTGGGTCTTGGATTATGGCCTGCTTGCATATGTCAGCCGTCAGACCGTCTGAACCTGGAGCTTTCTTGGGGTTAAAGCCATTCACCGCGCTTTGAACCTCTTCAGGGGTAAACGGTGGGTCATGATAACTATCATGCTCCCAACCGTTTACTTGGTCGGCTTCTCTTCTGGTTTTCTGGTGATCCCCATTATCTTCTTCATGTTGGTCTTTCGGATAAAAAGTTTCTGCAAGCATTTCTGCAGATTCTCTTGGGCTTAGGGCTCTTCCTTCCCTGATCAAGGGCAGGTCCTCCTGTCTTTTCATTGTTCTCCCAATCACTCGGTAAATGCCTTCCCACATCCCTTCTCGATCCTGCTTCTCACAGAAGCCCTTCCAACTTTCCGTTTGTGCTTTACTAGCTTCACTCTCATATTTCTCTTTTTCTTGCAGGTACTCTTCAACAACTTTTGCTCTGCGGACCGGCGCTGCACATCGGATTCTACGTTTCATGGTGGTGACTTTTCCCTTCAGGTGAGCGAGTTCTTCAGACCACCACGGCAAGGTAAGTGTTTCTATTTGTTTCTTTTTCGGTATTGTGTCTGTGCATACTTGCTTAATTACTGCTATATATTTTTCCACTACTTTTTCTAGTTCTAGCGTTTGTTCAATTTTGTTTGTTTCTATTGTGTTTATGTTGTGTTCTAAATTTAATTGGGCCAGTTTCTCACGAAACTGGCTCCAATTTGCCTTTTTGGTGTTGTAAAGTCTTGTTGTTCTTCCTATACTGAATCCGTTTGCTTTTTCTAATTTGATTTTAAAAGTAATGCCGTTGTGGTCTGATCCTGTTATGTCGTCTCTTACCTCCCAGTCCTCCACCAAGTCCAACATATCCACCGTGCAGGCCGTTATGTCGACGTAACTGGCGTAAGTTTTACCTCCTCTTACGGTGTTAAAGGTGGGGGTATTTCCGTTGTTGAGCACCTGCAAGTTCATCTCTTCGAGGGCTCCCGACATGTCTTCTCCCCTATGGTCTACCTTGAGGCTACCCCACCAGCTGCTCTTCGCGTTTGAATCCCCTCCTACGATAATTCTTCTTGGTCCAAATTTCTCTTCTATTTTCTTGAGCTGCTCCAGGTATGGCTGTATGGGCTGGTCTGGCTCGAAATAAAAAGATACCACTGCGATCTCCCAGGCACTAGTCCGGATCTTCACCACAACGATGTTGTTTGTGGTGTGTTCTGGGTACTGAATGACATCCAATTTGTTGTCGAAGACGGCTATTGCAGCCTTGACAGTCCCTTGCCCTTGACTAGTGCATTGGAAGATTCTCAGCCCTTGGTAGTCCTTCATTTTTCTCGCTCCACCCACATACGGCTCCTGGAGCAGAGCGAAGGCTGCCCTCCTTTTGCACGCCTCTAACATAAGTTCACTGGTTGCTAGATTTTTTCTTTGGAGGTTGGCTTGGATCGCTAGGTACGGTTTAGTGGTAGGGGTGCCTCTGTTTTCTGCTATGGTGCTGCCAGTGTCATCTTTAGCAATAAGCGACAGTAGCTCGAGCCAAGGCGTCCCACTTCCTTCTCACTGCACACTCCTGGCTGAACGCGTTGTGGTCGTATTCATCCAGCTTGGCGTGTTTACAGTTGCAGCAAGAAGGGGCTTCACCTGCCAACCAGTCTGCGCAGTCAGTCTTCATGTGTGGGCCACCACAGTGGCTGCATTTTTCCACTGTCTCCTTACAGTATCGCCTACCGTGGCCGTAGCCAAGGCACAGTGAGCACTGCACTATTGGAGACTGGTCGGATACCTTGACTCGTTGCAGGTCTATGTGCGCTTCTCCTGCTTCTGTTAATCGCATCCATATTTTAGGAGAGATTCTAAGTATAATGTGACACGTTTGCGGGTTTCTCGTTTTTCTCCTGTAACGCACCTCCATTCTGTCGTCCTCCTTGTCGAGGTCTTTGAACATCCCCCCGTTCTGATTCCTAAGGGCTTTTAAGACGTCTTCGTCTTTATTATAGTTAAGAACGTCCCTTAGGATCAAGAGCGGGTCTTTGTTCTTGATCTCATCCACTCTGAGGCGCGACTCTACCTTTTTGAGTTTCTCTTTTAACTTCTGTCTTTCTTCCTCGGATCTGCAACCCACGATGACCTTTCTGTCTTTGGCCTTCCGCACTCTATCGACCTTAATCCCTCCTTCTTTTGCATTTACTGCCTCTCGGATTCGGTTGAGCACTTCTTCGCCGGTCTCGTTTTCGTCTTTTGAAGAGATGACTACTGAATGCAGTGCGGCCTGCCCCCCGGGCTGCCTACTGGGTTGTTGGCCGGCCGCCACACTAGCGTATGTCAATCTCTCCTGGGTTTCTTGTTGTTTCTCTATCGTTTCTTTAAGTTTTTCCATCCGTGAATTGCTTTCTTCCATCAATCTGGCATGTTCAGCCAGCTTCTTTATTAGCAGTTCGCTTTCCTTAGAACCTTCTACTCTTTGCTGCTCTTTTTCTGTCTTCGGTTCTTCTACCGATATCTTGGTTAGCGTCTTCCCCTGTCCTTTTATGCTGTCTGCCTCCTTAACAAGTTGGTAGAGCCTGTCCACTGCTAGCATGACTTCTGTTTTAATCTCCGTCTTGGTGTTTCGTGATTTTTCAATATTCAATTTTGCTCTCAGTACGCAGGCTCTAGCCTCGGTTAATCTGTCTAAGTACTTCGATGGAGAGTTTACCACATTCTGCTTCTGTTTGCTCTCTTGCGGGAGCCTTTTAGACTTTGGTCTTGGGAGCTCTTTTTCTGTCTGTGCATTCTTTGGGGAGGTCGGTTGTTTGGTTTGAGCTTGCGCTTCTGCCTTGCCGGCTTCCCACTCGCCGATGCTACGTCTCACGTTGGAGCTCTCTCTTTCCATTGTTCCGGAAGGTCCCGCTGTAGAAGTGTTTTTTGGTCTGGCAGGGGATGTCACTGGTTCTATGCCGCTAGTGCCAGCACTCGTCCTACTCGACTGTACTGGGGTACGGATACCAAACACCATTTTTGGTTTGGTCAAATTACACACTTAAGAATAAAAGGTAAAATTGTATAAGTTTTAAAAGAAGGCTTAAGATGTGTATAATTATATAAAATGTCAAAAGACGACTTAATTTCTAATCTTATCCTAATCTAATATTTTTGTTTCAGGTCTTCAGATCCTGTTCCTGTTTGGCTGACCAGCGCGTGAGGGATGAAGGTAAGTTCTTTGGTAAGTATACACGATTTTAGAAAGTTTACTTTTGTAGAGTTTGGCTCTTTGCAGAGTTCGACTCTATGTAGAGCCCGACTCTATGTAGGGCTGACTCTGTGTAGAGCTAACTCTATGCAGAGCCGACCCTATGCAGAGCTGACTTTATGTAGAGCCAACCAGTAAGGTGTGATTACCTGAGGTTTGCTCTGTGTAGAGCTCGTCTCTACTCTGAGCACTCTTCCTACCTGTATTGAGATTAGGAGTATGAGAAATGCTTTCTAATTAAACTGAAAAAATTTTTAAAAGTGAGTTTGATTTTTGTAGTGAAGGAAATTACAATACAATTTTGAAATTTGGTACTTACAGTCAAATTTAGGGTTTTATCCGGTAGTTCTATTTATATCGTCCTTATTATAAGAAATCCCGTAACAATAGGGGCACTGGTTCGAGAGATATGAAGCTTCACAATTTTCCAAAATGGCGGTCAAAATGGCCGCCAATTTTCAAAAGGTCGCTTCTTAGTCAATTTTCCTCTTACGACTATGGGGTTTTCGCTAGTGCGATTCCCCTGTCAAAACTTATGTCTACTGGTAAGGTGAGGTGGGGTATGGGACGGGAGGGGAAAAATGGGGGGGAGGGGGGAACGAGGGGAAGGGTCTTAGTAACCGTAGGGCTGTAAATGGGCCTCTTAAAGGTACTCAGGTAAAGGATTGGGATATAGGGGTTAGGTTAGGTTTTTTTTTTTTTTTTTTTTTTTTTTTTTATATATAGTAGCGGCTCCCTCTAACATGATCAGAGTCTTTGGTATTATGTGTTTTATTTCATCTATTTTTCAAAATTTTTTCTAAATCCTATGGTTTTAAGTTTTTCCTTTACATTCTATCTTATATTTTGACAATTACTAACATATATTCTGGTATTTCATTTCTTAAACATCTTAGATTTTAACATAAATTTTATTTGCTGATGTCATATATTCTTATAATATATATACTCAGCAAGATTACGTGTCACTAATCCAGATAGCAAGATATGATCCTATATGTTACTATGCCCAGAATTGTATATTGTTTCGCTTTGTATCTTCTTTCCGGAAATGAGGACAATTTACAATGGGGTTGGAGTTTTGCACCGCAATCTTTGCCTCTTCAGGGGTAAACGTTGTGTCATGATAATTATCATGCCTCCAACAGTTTACTTGGTTGGCCTTTTTTATGTGCTGGTGATCTCCACTGCCAATCTCCTCCTTGTCTTCCGGTTTCAGCGTTACACTCTCATGTTCCTCTGTTATTTGCATGTTCTCTTCACCAATTTCTGCTCGACGGGCAGGCGCTGCACATTGGACTATGCGTTTCTTGATGAAGACTTTACCTTTCAGGTGAGCGATCTTTTTGGACCACCACGGCAAGGCAGGTATGTAATCATTTTTAAATTGGCCGAGTTTCTCAAGAAACCCGCTTCGATTTTCTTTACCAATTTTCAGTATAATGCCGTTGTGGTCCAAACCCGCTATTGCGACTCTAACCTTGTATTTCTGCATCAGTTCCAGCGTGGTGACAATATCCACGGTACAGGCCGTTTTGTTCACCTTACTAGCTTCGTCGTTGTTGAGAACCTGCAAATTCCTCTCCTCAAAGGCAGTCGACTTATCGTCCCCCCCGAAGTCTGCATTCAGTCTACCCAACCAGCTGTTCTTGGCGTTGATCAGGATCAACGCCAAAGATGTTCTTGAGTGTCCTCCTGTGGTGATTGCAAGGTGCTGTGTCGCTCCGGTTGAGGTGCCTTCGTGTGTTGCTGTAATGCTGCTCGAGTCGCCCTCAGCAATACGAAACAGTGGCTCGAGCCAGCGCGTCCCACTTCCTTCTTACTGCACACTCCTGGCTGAACGCATTGTGGTCATGCTCGTCCAGCTTGGAGTGTTTGCAGTTGCAGCAAGAAGGCGTCCCACCTGAGAGCCATTCGGCACAGTCGGACTTCATGTGGGGACCTCCACAGTGGCTGCACTTTTCCACTGTGTCCTTACAGAATCGCCTGCCATGGCCATAGCCCAAGCAAAGCGAACACTGCACTAGTGGCGACTGGTCGGCCACTTTTATCCTTTGCAGGTCAATATGGACTTGACCTGCATCAGTCAGTATCATCCAAATTTTTGGGGAGACTCTGAGTACGATGTGGCATGTTTGTGGGTTCCTCGTCTTCCTTCTGTATCGCACCTCTGCTCTGTTGTCTTCCTTGTTGAGGTCTTTGAACAGGCCTCCATTCTGTTTTCTAAGGGCGCTCAGGATGTCTTCGTCTCTGTTGTAACTCAGAACATCCCTTAGAATCAGAAGAGGATCCTTGTTCTTCACCTCCTCAACTCTGAGGTGCGACTCTACCTTTTGTAGTCTCTCTTTCACTCTCTGCCTCTCCTCCTCAGTCCTACAACCCACGATTACCTTCCTATCTTTCGCCTTTCGTACTCTGTCGACCTTGATCCCCCCTTCCTTCGCATTTACTGCCTCCCTGATCCGATTTAGAACCTCTTCACCCGTTTCATTTTCGTCCTTGGAAGAGACAACCATAGAGTGCAAAGCGGCTTGCCCGATCGGCTGCCTGCTGGGCTGGCTGGCCGCTACACTCGCATAGGTTAACCTCTCCTGGAACTCTTGATTTTTGTCTAAGGACTCTTTGAGGTTGTCTATTTTGGCGTTGCTCTCTGATAACAGTTTTGCATGTTCTGCCAATATCTTCATTAGTCCGCTATCTATTATGCTACTTTCTGTTTGTGGTTTGGTCTCTTCCTTCGTTTCCTCTTCGGGTTTTTTACCTTGCTTTTTCTCCTGTCTTTTTATGCTATCCGACTCTTTGATTAGTTGGTAGAGCCTGTCTACCGCTTTGATGACCTCCACTTTTATCTCCGTCTTTGTGTTGCGAGATTTTTCGAGGTTCATCTTCGCCTTCGTTACACAGGCTCTAGCCTCCGTCATTCTGTCCAGGTATTTCTGGGGAGAAATGGTAGCTGTTTGTGGGAGAGTTTTTGGTCTAGCTTTTTGTAGTTCAGGCTCTACCGATGGTCTTCTGTTTGTTATTGATTTTTGCGGGGGGGTCCGTAGGACCTTCGCTCGCGCTTCGGTCTTTCCGGCCTCCCACTCACCAATGCTGCGTCTTACGCTTGAACTTGCTTCAAGGGTGACAGAAGATTCGATCGTCATTGTCTTATTGACATTTTCTGATCGGACAGGGGATATTTGAGGTTCCTGAGAAACCGAGCCGCTACTGCCGGCACCTGTCCTTGCCTGTGCCGGGGTACGAATTCCAAACACCATCTTATCAATATACACGATTTAATATTAAAATTCTAAATTTGTAAAAGTTGTAAATACAAAAATATAATAAAAATGTATGTTTATTTTAAAATAATTCACAAACAAAAGTATTTCTAATATAATCTACAAATATTTCAGCGTAAACGTCAATATTTTAATATCTATTTTTAAAAAATTAAGTTTGTATAAGTTTTATATTTTTACTCTAGTCTAAGCTAGGTCAGATATTAACCTATTAAGGCGGTCAAATTATAATTAAATAAAATTAGTCAAAGTACGATAAAAGCTATTCTAGATGGCCTAGAATGGCGTCAAATAGCTTATCCAAATCAGAAAGTCACGCCTTATTTATAATCTAATAAATGTCAAAAAGTCAAAATAATTATAAATAATTCGTGTCCTGTCCCACTGCAAACTTCAATTTCTTACTGTCACCGATACTGGGTGGGACGGGTGGGCAAATTTTTTGTCGAATTTGGGCGTTTTCGGGGTGGCGATCGACGCGCGCCCGCGCAGCGACCCTCGCTGTGCAATTGAAATTGTCCTGAGACTAAAACTGAAATTTTAATAAATTTTTGAAGTTTAAAAATGCAAATTTGGAAAGTTTTTGGGTGTTATCTAAGAAATTTGTTCTAATGTGTGCTTTTCTGTTGCAGGGCGTTCGAGAGCTCGCGATGGCGCTTCCGAATTGGTAACGCACGTCGCGGTAGGGGCACTACAGTCTACAATATACGTACTTAGGTTCTACCAAAATCGACAATGTATGGAGAAATTCGATGCCTTACATCGACTTTTTACGAAAGGATGAAAAATTTTTTGTCGAATTTGGGCGTTTTCGGGGTGGCGATCGACGCGCGCCCGCGCAGCGACCCTCGCTGTGCAATTGAAATTGTCCTGAGACTAAAACTGAAATTTTAATAAATTTTTGAAGTTTAAAAATGCAAATTTGGAAAGTTTTTGGGTGTTATCTAAGAAATTTGTTCTAATGTGTGCTTTTCTGTTGCAGGGCGTTCGAGAGCTCGCGATGGCGCTTCCGAATTGGTAACGCACGTCGCGGTAGGGGCACTACAGTCTACAATATACGTACTTAGGTTCTACCAAAATCGACGGTTAGGTTAGGTTAGGTTAGGTTAGGTTAGGTTAGGTTAGGTTAGGTTAGGTTAGGTTAGGTTAGGTTAGGTTAGGTTAGGTTAGGTTAGGTTAGGTTAGGTTAGGTTAGGTTAGGTTAGGTTAGGTTAGGTTAGGTTAGGTTTTTTTTTTTTTTTTTTTTTTTTTTTTTTTTTTTTTTTTTTTTTTTCGCGTCTCTGACATGATCAGAGAATTGTGTGCAAAATAAGTTTTTCAATTCAGTCTTTATTAATTTCAAATAATCTTAGTCTTATATAAAAACACACAATTATAATACAAAGTAAAAAATAAAGTCACAAAACATAGGTATAGTAAACTATCCTAAGTCAGATACACAAAAATATACATTTAACATTTATTTTTATTTATAACCTTACTTGCTACATGAACACAAAATTCGATGAAAACATCTCGGATGTCTTTGTCATTTACAATCTTACAAATATTATTTACAGTTATAAGACATCCCATTTTGTGTTCTGCCTCGTACCTCTCCAAGCCATAGACAGGGCATTCTGACAGGACATGTAATACATTTTCAAGTTTGCCCGGCTCACATATACAGTCCGGGCTATCCTTACATTTAAAATCATTCAAATATGCGGAGAAGCCGCCATGTCCTGTCAGCACCTGAGTTAAAATTCCGACGGGTTCTATTTTTCTCACTACACTGAAAGCCTGGAGCGCGTCGGGGAAGAACAATTTGGTAGTCGTCGCCGTGTCCCCTGACTTATACCTCCGGTTCCATTCGTCACGCGTACACAAACGAATTTGTCGCTTGACGAATGATATCGGAACTCGGTCATAGTCAGGTTTCGTTTTCGCTTTAAGGGCTGCGGCCTTTGCTAACTCATCCGCTCTCTCGTTGCCTATCAATCCCGCGTGGGCTTTTATCCAAAACAGTGCTACCTGTTTGTTCTGGTTTGTGCACTGTTTTAGATTGTTACGAGCCTCGGCGGCGAGCGGATGAAGTGAGTGGGAGTTTACAACGGTCTCCAAGGATGACCTTGAATCGCTGTAAATCCCAAAGCTCGTTTCTGGGCGTTTGAGTATTTCCCCAGTTGCTCTACAAATGGCAAGCAATTCCGCCTGGTAAACCGTGCCGTAGGACGGTAGTTTCATCTTGAGGCTCTTGGTTTCGGCGCCATTGGTCCAAAAGGACAATGCCGCCCCTACCTTGCCGTCGATCTTACTGCCGTCCGTGAATATACATACCTGTTGGTTACTGTGTATATCCACTTGGTTTTGGTCAGCCAGGCACACGAATTGCAAGCCTTTTTGTTCCGCTGGGTGGGGAATCTCGCTGAATGCTGTCTTCCGCTCTATCTCTCTGTCCACCAGTATCGCCGGTGGTCTGCCCCTCTTCGCCTCATACAGGGCGGCTGCCTCTTGTATACGGAGGTCGAGGGGGAGCAAACCTGTCAGCACTAGTGCGGAATTGAGAGAGACAGTGCGGTAGGCCTTGCAAAGCTTTTGCGCGAATCCTCTTTGGACAGCATTCAGTTGCTTTTGAACGCCCAGTTTTTTGGTCGCAGACGCCCAAGCGCTTGCGGCGTACATTGTTATCGGCTCTACAACTGCGGTGTAGATGATGCGGATAACCTCAGGATGGAGACCCCAGCTGACCCGGGCCGCCCTTGACAACTGCTTGTACACATTTAATGCCTTCTTACATACATTTGAAGCGTGTGCATTAAATGTCAGCTTGTTGTCAATGGTCAGCCCGAGGATCTTGATTTCCGTGGACATGCCGATGTCAACATCGCCCATCTTCAGAAGTGGAGTGTCAAACTTAAGCTTACGCGTGATGACCATAGCGTTTGTTTTGTGCGGAGCAAACTTTAGCTTATTATTGACACCCCAATTCCGGACATAGGCGAGGGCATCGTTCGCACGTCGCTGGACCTCAAGAGCGGTGTCTCCATCGAACACCAACACCACGTCATCTGCAAAAGCCTGGCAATAGTCGCCACGCTGCTCCAGACCCTTCAGCAGAGGATCGAGGAGGAGGTTCCAAAGGATAGGACCGCCGATCGATCCTTGTACGCATCCTTTGGTCGTGGTCTTAGTAACCTCCTCACCCGCGTAACGCAATTTGATCTTTCTCTGTTCAAGGTAGCTATCGATGACCCTTCTGATGTTAACAGGGCATCCCTCCTGAGCCAGGCGCACCCTTATGGCGGGCCACCAAGCGCTATCGAAAGCCCCCTCTATGTCCAACGATATCATTGTTACCAGCTTTTTCTGTTCTAACTTTCGACGAATGTATCCTAGAAGGACATAGAGGGAGTCCTCGGTGCTACGCTGGGGCATAAAGCCATATTGGTGCGCGCTCATTTTAGGAATGGTATGCCATTTCACTCTGCTCATGATCATCTTCTCGAGAATCTTTCCTAGCACTGGCAACAGCCCGATTGGTCTATACGACTTCGGGCTGGTGTAGTCAGTCTTCCCAGGCTTTCTGAGTATCACGACTGTGGCCTCTTTCCAAGCTTCTGGGAAGTGACCTAGTGTTAGGCACTTATTTGCCAATGCTAGGAAAATTTCCGGGTTCTGTGCGATGATCATTTTGCAGATATCCGCTGTCAGACCATCCCCCCCCGGGGCTTTTTTCGGATTGAAACTGTCCGTAGCGATAGTTAGTTCGTCAATGGTAAACAGTGGGTCATGTTGCTCGTCATGTTCCAGACTGTTTACCATTTCGGCCAGTTCCCTGACACGCTGATGTTCTGCGTTGTCAGTATCCTCATTGTCCTCCGGGTAGAACGTGTCCGCCAGCAGAATGGCAGATGCCCTCTGGTCTAGCACTGTGCCTTCCTTGGACAGAGGAAGATCTTCCGTCCTCTTAGTCGTCCTGCCAATTACACGGTATATCCCATCCCACACACTTTCCCTATCCTGTTTTTCGCAGAAGCCCTTCCAGCTAGCGATCTGTGCCTTTTTTGCTTCTTCTTCATAATTTTGCTTTGCTTGCAGGTACTCGGTGACCACCTTCTCTCTGCGGACTGGCGCTGCACAGCGAATCCTGCGTTTTTTCGTAGCGACATCTTTCTTCAGTCTGACGAGTACTTCAGACGACCATGGCAAGGTAAATTTGTTTTTGATTTTAATTTTGGGGATACATGTATTTGATGCTGTTATTAAATTATTTATATATTTATTTACTATTACTTCCAAATCGTTTTTATTATCTATTTTATCTATTTCAATTTTGTTTATTTGGTTTTGTGCCAGCAATTGGCTTAAGTTTGCATTAAATTCAAGCCAATTTGCTTTCCTGCTATTAAAAATTCTCGTTGTTCTGGCTACATCAAGGCCTTTAGATTTTTCTAAATTAATTTTGAAGAAAATGGTATTGTGGTCGGAAGTAGTGACACCTTCGTCGACTTTCCAATCGTCTACGAGGTTGAGCATATCAACTGTGCAGGCTGTGACGTCCACAAAGCTGGTGTAGCGCGTATCACCTCTGATGGTATCAAAAGTTGGGATATCGCCCACATTGAGCACCTGCAAGTTCACATCTTCTAAGGCTCCAGCCAAATCTTCTCCTCTGCCATCGATGGTCGGGCTTCCCCACCATAAGTTCTTGGCGTTTGCGTCGCCTCCTATTACTAACCTATGGCGGAAAGTTTGTCCTATTTTGTGTATCTGTTGCAAGTACGGCTCGATTGGTGCCGGTTTAGGTTCGAAGTAGTATGAGGCTACTGCAATTTCCCAGGCGCTTGTTCTGATCTTTACCACAACGATATTGTTTGTGGTAAAGTCAGGGCATTGTATCACGTCAAGGTCGTGATCGAATACTGCTATTGCAGCCTTGACGGTGCCGTCACCTTGGTTAGCGCTCTGGAAAATTCGTACACCTCTGTAGCTCCCCATTCTACCTCTACCCCCGACATACGGTTCCTGCAACAGAGCGAAAGCCACCCTCCTATTGTACGCCTCAAGCATTAAGTCCGCCGTGGCCAGTTCTTTACGTTGGAGATTAGCCTGGGCGACGAGGTATGGCTTATCGCTATTTTGGACCTGTGTTAACCTTGGGACCACCTTAGCAGTAGGCTACAGCTGACCTAGCCAGTGTGTCCCACTTCCGCCTTATAGCACATTCGTTGCTAAAGGCGTTGTGGTCTGTCCTGGCCAGCTTAGCATGAACGCAGTTGCAGCACGCAGGTGGCAGGTTTGCCAGCAAGTCCGCGCACTGAGCCTTCATATGGGCGCCTCCACAGTGGCTGCACTTTTCGGTCGTTTCTTTACAGAAACGCCGACTGTGGCCGTAACCGAGACAAAGCGAGCATTGAACGAGTGGCGATTGGTCCGCCACTCGTACTCGCTGCAGGTCAATGTGCACCGTCTCGGCCTCGACCATGCGCTGCCACAGTTTAGGGGAGACTCTCATTACTACGTGGCTGGTGTGCGGGTTCCTCGTCTTCTTCTTATAGGCTATATCCATTCTTTGGTTCTCCTTGGTCAACCCTACGAACAAATTCTTGTTCTGATTCCTTAGTGCCCTCAGCACTTCCTCGTCACTATTGTACTGGAGTACATCTCTGAGGTTCACTAAGGGATCTTTGTTCTTGATCTCTTCCACTTGAAGTTCTGTGGACTTGGTTAACCTAGCCTTAACCTTTTGTCTTTCTTCTTCCGTCCTACATGCTACTATAACTTTCCTGTCTTTCGCTTTCCTTATTCTTTCCACTTCAACTCCTCCTTCCTTTGCCTTTACGGCTTTCCTGATTCTTTCCAATACTTCCTCCCCAGTTTCCGTCTCATCCTTTGCCGTTACCACTACCGAGTGTAGCGCGGTCTGCTCTGCGAAGTGCCTCTTGGGGGGGGCTGCTACTGCACTGGCGTACGTCTTCCTTTCGAGGGTCTGCTTCAGCTCTTCCATTCGTTGGCTGTTCTCCTTCAGAAGCTTCATGTGCTCCTCGATCGTTTTCGCCAGTGCGTGCGTTCCGTCATCCTTCCCCTTTTCCTTTTCCAGGTGGATCTCTTTCTCTGTGCACTTTTCGCATTCGACTTTGTGTCTCTGCACACCAGCTGCGAATCCCTCTTTCGCCAGTTGGTAGAGGCGCTCGACGGCTTCGATAACTCCGTTCTTTATCTCCGTCTTGAGGTTTCTCGAGCTGCTGATGTGCAGTTTCACCTTGGTCAGGCAGCCTCTTGCTTCTGCTAGCTTTTCCGAGCGTTTAGTGCTCTCCGGTTTGGCTAGGCCCCCTGTTGCTTCTGCCGACAGCCTGCGGGCTGCCGGTTTTGGCTTTGGGGGTTCAGCCCCGGAGAGAGCTTGAGGAGGCGTCAGGTTGGGCTTTTTGGGGGCTTGTTTGCCCACAACCTCCCATTCCCCGATACTCTTCCTCACGCCCGATGTCGCTGGTAGGGTTTCGGCTACTCCTCCTTGGGGGTCTGCGTCCATGCTTGACTTGGCTGGTGTTCTAAATCCGAACATGGTTTGGTAGGGCTTCTACGAGCAGGGATGAAATTTAAATTAATTATTTAAAAAGTAAATTTGTAAAAGTTGTAAAAATAAATAAAAAGTATTCAATTATGGCGTTTAATAAAGTACAGTGTAAAATACAGTGGGATGGGCGCAAACTAGTCGGAGTGGCACGAGGTTCCTATTGATATTAATATTACACAAGTAAAATTGTGACTTTATACGCGACACGCAGTCAAGTAGAGTAATCACAGTTAAATTACTCTCTAAAATTAAATTATAAATAAAATAAAATTATAAAATTAAAATGTCGTCAAAATAAAACAGGCAATCCGAAAAAGTTCGGAAAGTCAAGAGGTCCAGTTGCGTGTAAAGGCGTCAACTGGATACAAAATTAAAATAAATTTACAAATTTAAAACTTACAGCTAATTAAAAACAATTTTTAAAATATATATAATATATTTTATCGTAACTGCAGTCGACGAAAATTAATAAGTGGACAAAGTGCTACTTGGACGACTGCAGTGTCATAAAACTTAACCTATACACAGTCGCACTTCAAATCAACACGTATAATTTTGTACCCCGGCTCTACCAAGTGGTAGCTCCGTCTGCGACGAACAATTTCCAAAAAAAAAAAAAAAAAAAAAAAAAAAAAAAAAAAAAAAAAAAAAAAATTTTTAATTTATACTACTTTTCGTCCTAGGTCACCTAGATGCGGAGTAAAGTCCTTTCTAGGCCACCTTTGTCAGAGGAGGGGGGAGTTCCAGCCCCTTAAAAGCCCAATAGCAATCTGGACGGCCTATCAGCTGATGATGATAATTCAAGCTGATGATGATGATTATTATCCGAGCTGATGATGATAATAATTTAGGCTAATGATGATGATTATTTCTCGAGCTGATGATGATGATGTTTTTCGAGAACCTTCGATGATACGCTAAAGTAGTTTACAAAGTACTTGTCGCAATCGAAGGTTCCAGACAGCTCGAGAAACGTCCAGATCTTTCGGGGGCTGGGGGCTGAAATTTGAACCTAAAAGCCGGGTGCAAAAAGATGATGCAATTTATTAAATTATTACTAAGCCCGGTTACGTGTTGATTTTTCCAAAAAGTGTCTCAGAATGGGGCCAAAAGTTCCTAAAATCACCAGGTAGGTACTGTCGTCACCGTCCGCAGTCAGCCGCTGCCGGATGGATGCGATTTTAGGCGATTTTTCCAACCAAAGACGTCACTACTTTTTTGAAGCAATGTTTGGTTGGACGCTCTAAAATCGATATTGCGAAAACTGTTGCATAGAAAATGCCGAAAATTTGTACACTTGTTCGTAACGATATGATTAACTGTATAGAGTCCAAAAAGTATATCGTTACAGATCTTGTTTAGAATTTAGATGAATTTAAAGATGAAGTAGAATTTACTAACTTTTGAAGAGCTGAAATCTTCGTGGCGGCTGGTTGGTTTTCGGTGATCGAGGTGTCCCCTGGTAGTGCTCGTCTGCGCTCACGTCGTGCTGGTGTCAGAAAAGTTCCAGGTCCTCTGGATCCTGGAACACGTATACACGTGTTTTGGTGTTTTTCGGTATAACTCGGCGAGTTCAACCAGGAATAATCCGGGACTCAGCCAAGTTATAGTGTCCTCCAAGGGGCGTCGAAGTGCAGTGTAAAAAATGTAGGTCGTCGCTGATAATCGTGCAGCGTATTTTGTCGAAACTTTTTCGGGAAGCGAAAAATCGGGTTTTTCACTGTCAATCAGTGAAAAACAATCCGATTCCGAAACTTTTTGCACTATCACGTGGCGCAGGTGTTGGCGCTCACTTTCACTTGTATCACTGCACGATTTGCGAAACTTTACTATTTTTGCCGATTTTTGAGGCGCGGAGCACTTTAAAAGCTTGGCGCTTGCACTGACGGACAGAGTGCGACTGGTTAGGTTAGGTTAGGTTAGGTTAGGTTAGGTTAGGTTAGGTTAGGTTAGGTTAGGTTAGGTTAGGTTAGGTTAGGTTAGGTTAGGTTAGGTTAGGTTAGGTTAGGTTAGGTTAGGTTAGGTTAGGTTAGGTTAGGTTAGGTTAGGTTAGGTTAGGTTAGGTTAGGTTAGGTTAGGTTAGGTTAGGTTAGGTTAGGTTAGGTTAGGTTAGGTTAGGTTAGGTTAGGTTAGGTTAGGTTAGGTTAGGTTAGGTTAGGTTAGGTTAGGTTAGGTTAGGTTAGGTTAGGTTAGGTTAGGTTAGGTTAGGTTAGGTTAGGTTAGGTTAGGTTAGGTTAGGTTAGGTTAGGTTAGGTTAGGTTAGGTTAGGTTAGGTTAGGTTAGGTTAGGTTAGGTTAGGTTAGGTTAAGTTAGGTTAGGTTAGGTTAGGTTAGGTTAGGTTAGGTTAGGTTTTTTTTTTTTTTTTTTTTTTTTTTTTTTTTTTTTTTTTTTAAAACGGCGCAAAGCCCGGCCCTCGAGCTAAGTGTCCCCTGACATGATCAGAGTCGTTTTTATACATTATTTTGACAAGTTTAACAATATTTCTTATTTTATCTTATATTTATACATTTTATCTTATGAAGTATATGCTGATGTCATTATATACATAATATAATGTTCAGCATTCTTATCTGCTACTTATTTCGATTTATTACTAGTTTCGCAATTCTAACACAAAATTCTACAAATTTTTCTCTTATATATTTATTTTTCATAATCTTACATATATTTTCCTCCTTTATTTCTACATCGATCTCCTGCTCTAGCTCGTACCTCATTAGACCGTACACTGGACATTCAAGTATTATGTGCAGGATCGTTTCATCTATTGAAGGTTCACAGATGCACGATGGGCTCTCCTTGCACTTAAACCTGTTAAGGTATTCGGAGAATCCA
Source organism: Lomographa bimaculata (assembly GCA_948107665.1). Taxonomy (NCBI): domain Eukaryota; kingdom Metazoa; phylum Arthropoda; class Insecta; order Lepidoptera; family Geometridae; genus Lomographa; species Lomographa bimaculata. The sequence goes on along the minus strand of OX403588.1, from coordinate 9,363 downwards.
CCGTGACCCGTCAATATTTGTGTTGTGACACCGGATGGTCTGAGTGCTTTGACGACTCGATACGCCTCGACTGTGTCGGGAAGAAAGACTTTTGTGACTTTCCCTGTTGTTTCCATTCCATACCTCTTGCTCCACTGGTCAAGCGTATCAGTACGGATCTGTCGCTTGACAAATGAAACAGGGCACAGATCGTAGGCTGCTTTTGTCTTAATTTTAAGGGCTGCGTCCTTCGCCAACATATCTGCTCTCTCGTTGCCCTCCATCCCTGCGTGAGCCTTAATCCAAAAAAGTGCTACATCTTTACCTTGTTGTTTGCATTTTTTGATGTTTCCTCTGATTTCTACAGCAAGGGGATGGAGGGAGCCATGATTGACTATGGTTTCCAGTGATGACCTCGAGTCACTGTATATACCGAAGCTTTTTTCCTGATGCAGAAGTACAGCCTTTGTAGCGTGACATATGGCCAGCAATTCTGCCTGGTAGACTGTGCAGTAGGACGACAGCTTAAATTTCTGGTAGCTGGTTTCCGCGCCATTGCTCCATAGAGTCAATGCCGCCCCCACCTTACCTTCAATTTTGCTGCCGTCCGTGTAGATCTTCACTGCTTGCATATCATTACTGTCTGCTTGCTGTTGGTCTTCCAGGCATATGAATTTCAGGTCCATATGTTCCGCGGGGTGGGCTGTTTTTGAGTAGGCTGTCCTTTGTTCGATCTCTCTATCTCCTGGTACTGATTGGGGTACCCCCCTCCTAGCTTTATACAGGGCTGCTACCTCCTGTATCCTGAGATCAAGGGGTAGCACCCCTGCCAGCACAAGTGCCGAGTTTAGAGAGACCGTACGATAGGATTTACACAGCTTTTGTGCAAATCCCCTTTGCACTACGTCCAGCTGCTTCCGCACTCCTAGCTTTTTAGTTGCCGATGCCCATGCACTTGCCGCGTACATAATAACTGGTTCGACTACCGCTGTGTATATGGTTCTGATTATTTCTGGGTGAAGTCCCCAGCTGATCCTGGCGGCTTTTGACAGCTGCTTGTACAGATTCAAAGCCTTTCTGCATACATATGCAGAATGACTATTGAATGTCAGCTTTTTGTCAATAATGAGCCCCAGGATCTTTATTTCTGGCGACATTCCGATGTTAATTCCGCCCATGCTCAGCAGCGGGGTGTCAAATTTAAGCCTCCGTGTTACTAACATTGCGTTTGTTTTTTGCGGTGCAAATTTAAGCTTGTTTTTAACACCCCACTGGTGAACATAGGCGAGGGCATCGTTTGCTTGTCGTTGGACCTCCAAGGCAGAATCTCCGTCAAAAATCAGAACCACATCATCAGCAAAGGCTTGGCAGTAGTCTCCCCGTTTCGTTAATGTGTGTAGTAGCGGATCGAGCAGCAGGTTCCAGAGTATTGGACCCCCTATTGACCCCTGGACACAGCCCTTTGTTGTCTCTTTTACTACTTCCTCTCCGGCGTACCGCACTCTGACCTTCCTGTGTTGCAGATAACTGTCTATAACCCTTCTTAAATTTACTGGGCATTCTTCCTCAGCCAGTCTGACCTTTATGGCTGGCCACCAGGCGCTGTCAAAGGCTCCCTCTATGTCTAAAGATACCATCGCTACTAACTTCTTCTGCTCCAGTTTGCTGCGGATATACTCAATTAGGTCATAGAGGGAGTCTTCTGTGCTTTTCTGGGGCATAAAACCATACTGGCGAGTACTTATTCTAGGTGTAACGTGCCACTTTAATCTACCCACAACCAGTTTTTCCAATACCTTTCCCATCACCGGCAGAAGTCCGATAGGTCTGTAAGACTTCGGCTCTAGGTAGCTCTCCTTTCCCGGCTTCCTAAGGATTACCACCGTAGCCTCCTTCCAGACCTTCGGAAAGTAATCTTTTTCAAGGCACTTGTTTGCCAATGATAGGAAAGCATCGGGGTCGTGAGCTATAGCTCTCTGGCAGATATCTGCTGTAAGACCATCGGCCCCAGGAGCCTTCTTCGGATTGAAGCTTGCTAATACGGTCTTTAGCTCTTCAGAGGTAAAAGGTGGGTCATGGTTTTCATCATGACCCAGTTCATTTACTTGTATAGCTGCTTTTCTTATCCGCTTGTGTTCCGCATTATCTTCATCCTCTGTATCTCCGGGGTAGAAGGTCTCCGCCAGCAGAATCGCAGACTCTCTCTCATTTAGCACCCTGCCATGTTTCATAAGGGGGATGTCCTCCTGCCTTTTTTCCGTCCTTCCAATGACCCTGTAAATTCCTTCCCAGAGACCTTCTCTGTCTTGTTTTCCACAAAAGTCCTTCCAGCTTTCCGTCTGGGCTCTTTGAGTCTCCAATTCATAATCTTCTTTACTTTTCAGATATTCTGCAACGACCTTCTCACGCCGGACCATCGCTGCGCATCGGATCCTGCGCTTTCTGGTGGTGACTTCCTGTTTCATCTCTTCGAGTTTCTTGGACCACCACGGAATGGTAAGTGTGTTTACTTTATTTTTTCTAGGTATACTATCTGTGCATGCTTGAATTATTGCTTTTGTGAAATTATTTACTGTTCCTTCTATTTGTTCTTTACTTTCTATTGATTCTATTGATTCTTTTGTTATATTCTGTATCTGCTTTAATTGGTTGAGTTTCACATGAAATTGTTCCCAATTGGCTTTTTTTGTATTGAATATTCTTGTTGTTCTAGTTATTTTTATTCCGTTTGCTTTTTGAAGTCTAATACTAAATGTGATTCCGTTGTGGTCCGAACTCGTGAGATTTTCTTCGACTTTCCAGTCCTCCACCAAATCAAGCATGTCCGATGCGCAGGCCGATACATCTATGTGGCTAGAGTATCTTTGCCCTCCTCTTACGGTGTCGAAGGTCGGCAGGTCTCCTGTGTTTAATACTTGGAGTCCCAAATCCTCCAATGCTCCTGTCATTTCCTCGCCTCGGTGATCCACTTTATCGCTTCCCCACCAGGTGCTCCTCGCATTTGCATCTCCACCTATGAGAAGTCGTTTTAAACCTACTTTCATACTTATTTTTGTCAGCGTCTCCAAGTATGGCTCTATGGGCTGATCCGGCTCGAAATAGTAGGAGACCAGCGTGATCTTCCAGGCATTTGTTCGGATTCCCACCACTACGATGTTGTTAGTGGTGAGTTGCGGGTACTGGATGACATCTAATTTCGAGTCAAAGACAACTATTGCTGCCTTTACAGTCCCATCTCCTACTTTGGTGCTCTGGAAGACCCTTACGCCCTGGCGACTCCTCATGCTTCTTTCCCCACCCACATATGGCTCTTGGAGAAGCGCTGCAGCTATCTTTCGGTTACCCGCTTCAATAAACAGCTCGTTTGTAGCAAGCTTCTTCCTTTGAAGATTAGCTTGCACGAACTTGTAGGCCACCTTAGCAGTATGCGACGGTCGATCTGGCAAGTACTTCCCATTTACGCCGTACCGGACATTCTGAGCTGAAGGCATTGTGGTCGATTTTGTCCATTTTTGCCTTAAGGCAGTTTACGCAGCTAGGAGGTGTCTCCGAGAGCCAATCGGCACACTCAGTCTTCAAATGTTGCCCTCCGCAGTGGCTGCACACCTCGACTGCATCGTGACAGAATCTCCTCCCATGTCCATACCCCAGACAGCGCGAACACTGTATTAGGGGTGATTGGTCGGCGACTCTAACCTTCTGCATGTCGATGTGCACTGCCCCTGCGTTAGTGAGCCGTTGCCATATCGATGGCGATACTCTTGCCACGACGTGAGCTGTGAGCGGGTTCCTGGCTTTACGCCGAAACCGGATCTCGATGCGATTGTCACTGTCGCTCACGTCGTTAAGCAGGTGTTTATTTTGCATTCCGATGGCTCTGACAATGTCTTCGTCAGAATTGCTTTGGAGGACGCCCAGCAGTACTATTAGCGGATCTTTATTTTTAATTTCTTCTACATGTAATAGTCCACCTTTCTCCTTAATCCTTTCCTTAACCTTTTTTATCTCTTCTTTACTGCTACATCCCACTATAACCTTCCTATCCTTTGCCTTTCTTATCTTATCTATGTTTATTCCTCCATCTTTTGCGTTTACTGCCTTTCTTATTCTGTCCAGTACTTCCTCTCCCGTTTCCGTTTCGTCCTTGGAGGTGATGACCACCGAGTGTAGTGCTGTTGGCTGCGAAGGCTTTTTTGAACTTCCACTAGCCAGCACCCCCGCGTAGGTCATTCTTCCCTCCAAGACTTTCTGGTGAGTTTCCAGTCTTTCCTTGAGTTCTTCCATTTTGGCGTTATTATCCTTTATTAGCTTTCCGTGTTCCTCCATTCTTTTATACCATTCTTCGGGTCCTGTCGCGGGTTGGGGCGGGACGGTTGGAATAGGCTCCTCCTGTCCATTCCCCAACTCTTCCTTTCTACGGCCTTTTGGCTTGTTTTCGGCTTCCGCTTCCTTCACCAGCTGGAACAGCCTATCCAGTGCGGCAATAACTCCCTCCTTGATCTCCGTTTTTGTGTTCCTTGAGCTGCTGAGGTGGAGCTTTGCCTTGTTCAGGCAGGCCCTTGCCTCAGCAACTCTTGGAATGGAAATCGTCTTTGGTGGCGAGCGTTCCTGTGGAGCCGCTGGGTTGGATTTTGGATTCTGGGTGGCCACTGTCGGTACTGCCAAGGTCTCTGGCGGCTGACTTTCCGAAACGTCCATTGATGGGCGCCGGTGTTTCTCCTTGTTCTCCAGCGGGGCCGCTGGAGGCGGTTTTGGTTTCGATATTGTCGGTACGTTAGGTATCGCCTTCGGTGGTGAGCCAGGTGCCTTGATCGTCGACTGTTGGTTAACGGAGAGCGGTTTCGGCTTCGGAGGCTCTATTTTAGGCCCGATTTTTGGTCGGTTTTTAGCCGATGCCGTTTCTTTAGGAGTCGGCTGAGCCTGTGTCTGGTATTGTGAGTCAACCTCTGACTTTGCCGCCTCCCATTCTCCTATGCTACGTCTAACCTTTGAGGTAGCCGTCTTTTTCATTTCTGCTGATGATGGTCCTGCCATCCTTGTCGAGTCTTGGGATCTCTCCGGGTCATTTTCCTGAACTTCTGTCATCTTTTTTGATGGTGTTCGAATTCCTACGAACATCGTAGTTAGTGTAGGGACACCTTAGTCTCAATTGATTTCAGCGCGTCAATAGGGACGCGTCTAACATATGCTAAGTAAATTAACTTATGTTAAAATTTGTATAAGTTTAAAAATTTTTTGTCAAAGCACTCAAACATAAGCACAAAATTTTGAATAAACACAAAGTTTAATTGATTAATTAATAATGAAAAGTAGTCAACATAGATATTTTTTTTAGGGAAAGGGTGGGGAAGGAATCTCAAATACCAAAAGAGTGTTTAGTGTAACACAAACTTTCGTCAAAATAATCACTTCAGTCTTTGAGACTCCTCAATGTATGAATTTAAGCTTTCTTGTCAATATTTAAAAATGCTGGAAGTAAGTGAAATTAAATTTTTCACCTTAGTCAAAAAGTTTATGAAATAAAAAACGCTTCTTCAAATATATTTGTAAAAATGTTTGCCCAGACCCACTACAGACTTCCAATTCTTACTATCGTAAATAAAGGGTGGGATGGGTGGGCAAATTTTTTGTCGAATTTGGGCGTTTTCGGGGTGGCGATCGACGCGCGCCCGCGCAGCGAACCTCGCTGTGCAATTGAAATTGTCCTGAGACTAAAACTGAAATTTTAATAAATTTTTGAAGTTTAAAAATGCAAATTTGGAAAGTTTTTGGGTGTTATCTAAGAAATTTGTTCTAATGTGTGCTTTTCTGTTGCAGGGCGTTCGAGAGCTCGCGATGGCGCTTCGGTTAGGTTAGGTTAGGTTAGGTTAGGTTAGGTTAGGTTAGGTTAGGTTAGGTTAGGTTAGGTTAGGTTAGGTTAGGTTAGGTTAGGTTAGGTTAGGTTAGGTTAGGTTAGGTTAGGTTAGGTTAGGTTAGGTTAGGTTAGGTTAGGTTAGGTTAGGTTAGGTTAGGTTAGGTTAGGTTAGGTTAGGTTAGGTTAGGTTAGGTTAGGTTAGGTTAGGTTAGGTTAGGTTAGGTTAGGTTAGGTTAGGTTAGGTTAGGTTAGGTTAGGTTAGGTTAGGTTAGGTTAGGTTAGGTTAGGTTAGGTTAGGTTAGGTTAGGTTAGGTTAGGTTAGGTTAGGTTAGGTTAGGTTAGGTTAGGTTAGGTTAGGTTAGGTTAGGTTAGGTTAGGTTAGGTTAGGTTAGGTTAGGTTAGGTTAGGTTAGGTTAGGTTAGGTTAGGTTAGGTTAGGTTAGGTTAGGTTAGGTTAGGTTAGGTTAGGTTAGGTTAGGTTAGGTTAGGTTAGGTTAGGTTAGGTTAGGTTAGGTTAGGTTAGGTTAGGTTAGGTTAGGTTAGGTTAGGTTAGGTTAGGTTAGGTTAGGTTAGGTTAGGTTAGGTTAGGTTAGGTTAGGTTAGGTTAGGTTAGGTTAGGTTAGGTTAGGTTAGGTTAGGTTAGGTTAGGTTAGGTTAGGTTAGGTTAGGTTAGGTTAGGTTAGGTTAGGTTAGGTTAGGTTAGGTTAGGTTAGGTTAGGTTAGGTTAGGTTAGGTTAGGTTAGGTTAGGTTAGGTTAGGTTAGGTTAGGTTAGGTTAGGTTAGGTTAGGTTAGGTTAGGTTAGGTTAGGTTAGGTTAGGTTAGGTTAGGTTAGGTTAGGTTAGGTTAGGTTAGGTTAGGTTAGGTTAGGTTAGGTTAGGTTAGGTTAGGTTAGGTTAGGTTAGGTTAGGTTAGGTTAGGTTAGGTTAGGTTAGGTTAGGTTAGGTTAGGTTAGGTTAGGTTAGGTTAGGTTAGGTTAGGTTAGGTTAGGTTAGGTTAGGTTAGGTTAGGTTAGGTTAGGTTAGGTTAGGTTAGGTTAGGTTTTTTTTTTTTTTTTTTTTTTTTTTTTTTTTTTTTTTTTTTTTTTTTTTTTTTTTTTTTTTTTTTTTTTTTTTTTTAAATCCGTTGCTTTTCTGTTGCTTTTTCTTATGCAACAACATTATACTCTTTGTCAGATATCTTATTGTTGATTTCAATGTTAAATTTTTTTTTTTTTTTTTTTTTTTTTTTTTTTTAAATATATATATATATTTATAGATTTAATTAGGTATACAGTTTTTGGTTATATATATATTAATTCCTTATTTAAATTATGTACTAGGCTTATAAAGTTGACCCATTTGCTCTTGCTGCTTTGCGGACAACTTTTTCGGCAAAGTTCAGAAAATAGGTCCGGCAGAGTTCGTCGTCTATCACATTAGCCAAATTTTCTTCAGTTAGCGGAAGCTGCATTTTGGTCTCGCATTCCAGTCTTAGGTAGGTGAACCTTGGACATTCTAGAAGGACATGCTCGACTGTTTCGGTAGTTTCGTCATCGCAGACGCAAAATGGGGCCTCCGCTAAACCAAATCTGTGTAGGTATGCCCTGAATCCCCCGTGTCCTGTAAGGAGTTGTGCTCTAAGATTATTCATCTTCATTTTATTTAGTACTCTATACGCCATCCTTGGGCTTTTAAAGAATTTCTTGGTCACTTTTCCTGTCGGCGCTGCTTCGTATCTTTCTTCCCAAGCGTCCAGGGTAGAGTTTCTGATGAAGTGCTTGGCAAAGGATAGGGGGAAAGCATCGTAAAATGAGGAGCTCTTATTCGTCAGTGCTGCTGATTTAGCTAGCTCGTCAGCCCTTTCATTGCCAAGTGTCCCTCTGTGAGCTCGGACCCAGTATAATTCAGCTGCTCCTCCTTTCTTTTTCAGATTTTGCAAGCAATTTTTTATTTCTGAGACGATCGGATGTAGGGAGTTAGGATCTGTGATGGCTTCTAGAGCAGACCGTGAGTCGCTCAGGATGTTAGCAGTTCTGTACTTTGTGGTTCTTAGCATTATGGCCAGAGATCGAAGGATGGCACATAACTCCGCCTGATATACACTGCAGTAGCTTTCAAGTCTGAAGGATGATTTGCTGTCTTCGCGGCCATTGATCCAAATTGTTACTGCTCCTCCTACCTTGCCTTCGATTTTGCTCCCGTCCGTGTATATGTTAGGGTTTGCATTATCTATTTTATCAATGTCTTCCTGGGATTCGATGTGTTTGAACCTAATCCATTCACGTTCCGATGGGTGTTGAAGGTCGAAGGGGCTAATGCGTGTTTGCAATTTTCTGTCTGGAAGAATGGACAGTGATTTACCTCTTTTTATTTCGTATAGATCACGGTTTTCTTTGGCTCTTAGGTCAAGCGGAATAATTCTGGCAAGAGCAGCGGTAGCTGTTAGGGATGCCGTTCTATGTGCTTTTGATGCCATAATAGCAAATTTTCTTGTGACGCTGTCCAGTCGTTTTCTGGCGTATTTTTTTTCTGCTATTTCAGCCCAAGCGCTAGAGGCGTGGAGCATGGTGGGTTCTATCACTGCCAAGTAAATGGTTCTTACGATTTCCGCATTCAGGCCCCATTGTGCTCTCGCTGCTCTTGACACTTGCTTGTACAGTACGCATGACCTTTTACTTACTATGTCCAGGTGTTTTGCAAACGTGAGTCCGTTATCAATAGTAAGTCCTAAGACTTTCAGATCTTCTGTAAATTCGATGTGCGTATCATTTAATATTATTCTCGGCATATCATACTTCAGTTTCTTAGTGATAAGCGTAGCTTGAGTTTTGTGAGCTGCGAATCTGGTCTTGTTGTTTTTGCCCCAGTTGTTTATGTAGGCCAGTGCGGAATTTATCATTCTTTCCAGATCGTCTGCAGTATGTGCCTGAGCTATTACAAGAATGTCGTCGGCGAATGCTTGCAGATGGACTTCCAAATTTCCGGCTTCCTTTAGGAGTGGGTTGAGCAGTACGTTCCACAGTATAGGGCCGCAGGTTGAACCTTGTATGCACCCTTTGGTCGTGTTCTTCCTTACTTCGGCTCCAGCGTACTTAAGGGTAATTATCCTATTCTGGAGATAGCTATGGAGTAATTTCTCTATTGAAGTGTCTATCTGGTTCACAGTCAGTTGATGTAGTATCGCTGGCCACCACGCGTTATCAAATGCTCCTTCAATGTCCAGCGATACCACTACCACGATCTTTTTGTCCCTCAAGCCTTGTCTCACAATATTCAGGGCGTCATACAGGGCATCTTCCGTACCTGTCTGGGGGGTGAAACCATATTGCAGCCTGCTTAGTTTGCTCTCATTTCCGAGTTGCCATTGCAGACGATTTACGAAGAGCTTCTCCAGTGTCTTCCCAAGTACTGGAAGGAGCCCAATAGGTCTGTAGGATCTTGCCTGCATATAATCCTCCTTTGCTATCTTAGGGATGACCTTGACTATTGCTTCCTTCCATCTATTTGGGAAGTATCCCAGATTAAGGCATCTGTTGTAGAGGTCGATTAGTA